>SJYQ01009719.1:80950-284219 GCA_006410935.1 Redunca redunca | reverse complement strand
TTTGGCATTTTTCTGAGGCTGACATAGATTAGAAATATAAAGAAAAACACTTTTAGGGAAAATAAGTTTTCTAGTTGAGCAGCCTTTATCAAAAGAGGGTCATAAAATGTTCACAGGCCTCCAAGGCCAGAAGATACTGTACACAACATCTTTTGTGGGAAAGGTATGCAAAAAAATCATGGTTTCGATAAGGGCAACACTGCTGGAATGTTGGGCTGACTCTGTATGACCTTGCATCTTTCATTTCCCTCTATGTGTGAAAAAGCTATATAAGTCCCATTTAAAAATAAAGCTAGGGGCCTCGCTGGACAAAGCAGCTTGGTCTCCTCGTGTCAATCATTTTCTTCTTCTTACTATGTCTTTCAGGCTGGTTCCCATCTGGAGTACAGAAGTCCGCCGTGTCTACTTATTTGCCTGGGTTTTCAAGACCTGACCGGGCACTCCCCCGGGAGGCCGGTAGGGCACCTGCGGCCTCACGTAGACGGTGCAAGTCTCTTGTCTTGAGACTTTATTGACTTTCTGTATAAACCAAGGAACATCAGCCTCTTTTCTTCTCTCCTCTGTTTTCTTATCTACAACATTCTTAACTATCTCTCTCTCTCTCTAAATCAATCTCAATCGCCGACGCCGTTTCTCCTTCGGGTTTCCCTGGATCCTGCGGGGGCTGGACCCCGGCAAAAATCTTTTCCAAAAAAAAGGCAAAAGCACATTAAGGGAAAAACCTCTGCCTTTAAGCCTTTCCCCTTCACACGTCTTCCTACTTAGACTGTGGATACTACGCTTGGTGGTGCAGCAACTTTATTTTGTGACCACAGAGACTAAAGCCACAAGCGAAAGATGACAGAGAAGAAAGTTAGAAGGAGCTTAGGTCCGTGATGACACCATAGTACATTTATCCCAGCCTTGGACTGAAGAACCCTGGAGTCCTTGTAACATGAGAAAAAACAAATCCCTGTGTATATAAGCTTCTCTTTGTTGGATTTTCTGTTTTTGTGGCTAAATGTATTTCTAACAGATACTCGCTATGTGTTGTGTATTGTGATAACTCAAAACGGGGTGAAAATTAAGCCAACTTTTATGTAATGAAAATTGAATGTAAAGAATTGTGTGTTTATTTTTCTCTTTCTCTTTTCTGACGTGTGCTTAGTTTTGTATGACAAGACGAATTATTTTCGGAAAGTAAAACTTCTTTTTCTTTGCTCTAAAACTGATGGTTTCTTCAATTCTAAAGTTTTTTCTGCTTTTCCCAATTTGGTGAAAATTAGAGATGATATCTTCCTTGGAGATCAGGAGCCTTTTGCCTCATTTGTTACATAAAGCACTTTATAATTAAAATTATAAAATTTGTTTTATCTGACATAACTGTATTTGGCAAACAATTTGTGAACAAATCAAATTGTCCGTATTTATGGTCTTAAGCTAACAAAGCTATCTACAGTTTTAAAACTTATTAAATTTTAAGAAAATCATTTAAATTATCCTTAGTGTTGGAGTGGCGAGCAGCCGAGAGGAGATACCCCATGTCCAAGGTCAGGAGAGGGGCTGTGAGGAGATAACCCACATCCAAGGTCAGAGAAACGCCAGTAAAGATGGTAGGCACTGAGAGAGGGCATCAGGGGAGCAGACAGACAGAAACCACAGTCACAGAAAACTAATCAATCTGATCACATGGACCACGGCCTTGTCTACTCATGAAATTATGAGCCATGCCATGTAGGGCCATCCAAGACAGATGGGTCATGGTGGAGAGTTCTGACAAATTGTGCTCCACTGAAGAAGGGAATGACAAACCACTTCAGTATTCTTGCCTTGAGAACCTCATGAACAGTATGAAAAGGCAAAAAGATAGGATACTGAAAGAGGAACTCCCCAGGTCGGCAGGTGCCCAATATGCTGCTGGAGATCAGTGGAGAAATAACTCCAGAAAGAATGAAGAGACGGAGCCAAAGCAAAAACAACACCCAGTTGTGGGTGTGACTGGTCATGAAAGCAAGGTCTGATGCTGTAAAGAGCAATATTTCATAGGAACCTAGAATGTTAGGTCCATGAATCAAGGCAAATTGGAAGTGATGAAACAGGAGATGGCAAGAGTGAACGTCGACAGTTTAGGAACTGGCAAACTAAAATGGACTGGAATGGGTGAATTTAACTGAGATGACCATTATATCTACTACTGTGGTCAAGAATCCCTTAGAATAAATGGAGTAGCCATCATAGTCAACAAAAGAGTCCGAAATGCAGTCCTTGGATGCAGTCTCAAAAACGACAGAAAGATCTCTGTTTGTCTCCAAGGCAAACCATTCAATATCACAGTAATCCAAGTCTATGCCCAGACCAGTATGCTGAAGAAGCTGAAGTTGCACGGTTGTATGAAGACCTACAAGACCTTCTAGAATTAACACTCAAAAAAGATATCCTTTTCATTATAGGAGACTGGAATGCAAAAGTAGGAAGTCAAGAAACACCTGGAGTAAGAGGCAAATTCGGCCTTGGAGTAAAGAATGAAGCCGGGCAAAGGCTCATAGAGTTCTGCCAAGAGAACGCACTGGTCATAGTAAACACCCTCTTCCAACAATACAAGAGAAGACTCTATACATGGACATTGACAGATGGTCAAACCGAAATCATATTGATTATATTTTTTGCAGCCAAAGATGGAGAAGCTCTACACAGGCAGTAAAAACAAAACCAGGAGCTGACTTAGATCACTAACTCCTTGTTGCCAAATTCAGATTTAATTTGAGGAAAGTAGGAAAAACCACTAGACTATTCAGGTATGACCTAAATCAAATCCCTTATGATTATACAGTGGAAGTGAGAAATAGATTTAAGGGACTAGATCTGATAGACAGAGTGCCTGATGAACTATGGAGGTTCGTGGCACTGTACAAGAGACAGGGATCAAGACCATCTCCATGGAAAAGAAATGCAAAAAAACAAAATGTCTGTCTGAGGAGGCTTTACAAATAGCTGTGAAAAGAAGAGAGGCGAAAAGCAAAGGAGAAAAGGAAAGATACACCCATTTGAATGCAGAGTTCCAAAGAACAGCAAGGAGAGATGAGAAAGCCTTCCTCAGTGATCAATGCAAAGAAATAGAGGAAAACAATAGAATGGGAAAGACTAGAGATCACTTCAAGAATATTAGAGATACCAGGGGAACATTTCATGCAAAGTTGGGCTCAAAAAAGGATAGACAAGGTATGGACCTAACAGAAGCAGAAGATATTAAGAAGAGGTGGCAAGAATACACAGAAGAACTGTACAAAAAAATCTTCAAGACCCAGATAACCACGATGGTGTGATCACTCACCTAGAGCCAGACATCCTGGAATGCGAAGTCAAGTGGGCCTTAGAAAGCATCACTACGAACAAAGCTAGTGGAGGTGATGGAATTCCAGTTGAGCTATTTCAAATCCTAAAAGATGATGCTGTGAAAGTGCTGCACTCAATATGCCAGCAAATTTGGAAAAGTCAAAAGGGGCCACAGTACTAGAAAAGGTCAGTTTTAATTCCAATTCCAAAGAAAGGCAATGCCAAAGAATGCTCAAGCTACTGCATAATTGGACTCATCTCACACGCTAGTAAAGTAATGCCCCAAATTCTCCAATCCAAGCTTCAACGATACGTGAACTGTGAACTTCCAGGTGTTCCAGCTGGTTTTAAAAAATGCAGAGGAGCCAGAGATCAATTTGCCAACCTCTGTTGGATCATCAAAAAAGCAAGAGAGTTTCAGAAAAAACATCTACTTCTGCATTATTGACTATGCCAAAGCCTTTGACTGTATGGATCAAGCAAACTGTGGAAAATTCTTCAAGAGATGGGAATACCAGACTACCTGACTTGGCTCTTGAGAAATCTGTATGCAGGTCAGGAAGCAACAATTAGAACTGGGCATGGAACAAGAGACTGGTTCCATATTGGGAACAGAGTACATCAAAACTGTATATTGTCATCCTGCTTATTTAACTTATATGCAGGGTTCAGTTCAGTTCAGTCACATACTCATGTCCAACTCTTTGTGACCCCATGAGCCACAGCATGCAAGGCCTCCTTGTCCATCACCAGCTCCTGGAGTTGACCCAAACTCATGTCCATGGAGTCAGTGATGCCATCCAACCATCTCATCCTCTGTCATCCCCTTCTCCTCCTGCCCTCAATCTTTCCCAGCATCAGGGTCTTTTCAAATGAGTCAGTTCTTCACATCAGGTGGCCAAAATATTGGAGTTTCAACTTCAGCATCAGTTCTTCCAATGAACAGTCAGGACTGATCTCCTTTAATGGACTGGTTAGATCTCCTTGCAGTCCAAGGGACTCTCAAGAGTCTTCTCCAACACCATAGTTCAAAAGCATCAATTCTGAGCTCAGCTTTCTTTATAGTCCAACTCTCACATCCATACACGACTACTGGAAAAGCCATAGCCTTGACTGCTGCTGCTGCTGCTGCTGCTGCTGCTAAGTCACTTCAGTCACGTCTGACTCTGTGCAACCCCATGGACTGCAGCCTACCAGGCTCCTCTGTCCATGGGATTTTCCATGCAAGAGTACTGGAGTGGGTTGCCATTGCCTTCTCCAATAGCCTTGACTAGACTGACCTCTGTTGACAAAGTAATATCTCTGCTGTTTAATATACTGTCTAGGTTGGTCATAAATTTCCTTCCAAGGAGGAAGCATCTTTTTATTTCATGGCTGCAATCACCATCTGCAGTGATTTTGGAGCCCAAAAAAATAAAGTCAGCCACTGTTTCCACTGTTTCCCCATCTATCTGCCATGAAGTGATAGGACTGGATGCCATGATCTTAGTTTTCTGAATGCTGAGCTTTAAGCCAACTTTTCATGCTCCTCTTTCACTTTCATCAAAGAGGTTCTTTAGTTCTTCTTCACTTTCTGTCATAAGGGTGGTGGCATCTGCATATCTGAGGTTATTGATATTTCTCCTGGCAATCTTGATTCCAGCTTGTGCTTCTTCCAGCCCATCGTTTCTCATGATGTACTCTGCATATAAATTAAATAAGCAGGGTGACAATATAGAGCCTTGACGTACTCCTTTTCCTATTTCCAACCAGTGTGTTGTTCTATGTCCAGTTCTAACTGCTGCTTCCTGACTTGCATACAGGTTTCTCAAGAGGGAAGTCAGGTGGTCTGGTGTTCACATCTTTCTCAGAATTTTCCTTAGTTTATTGTGATCCACACAGTCAAAAACTTGTGCATAGTCAATAACACAGAAGTAAATGTTTTTCTGGAACTCTCTTGCTTTTTCCATGATCCAGCAGATGTTGGCAGTTTGATCTCTGGTTCCTCTGCATTTTCTAAAACCAGCTGGAATATCTGGAAGTTCATGGTTCACGTATTGCTGAAGCCTGGCTTGGAGAATTTTGAGCATTACTTTACTAGCGTGTGAGATGAGTGCAATTGTGCAGTAGTTTGAGCATTCTTTGGCACTGCCTTTCTTGGGACTGGAATGAAAACTGACTTTTTCCAGTCCTGTGGCTACTGCTGAGTTCTCTAAATTTGCTGACATATTGAATGTAGCACTTTCACAGCATCATTTTTTAGGATTTGAAATAGCTCAACTGGAATTCCATCACCTCCACTAGCTTTGTTCATAGTGATGCTTCCTAAGGCCCATTTGACTTCACATTCCAGGATGTCTGCAGGGTACATCATCAGAAATGCTGAGCTGGATGAAGCACAAGATGGAATCAAGATTGCCAGGGGAAATATCAATAACCTCAGATATGCAGATGACACCACCGTTATGGCAGAAAATGAAGAAAAACTGAACAGCCTCTTGATGAAAGTGAAAGAGGAGCATGAAAAAGTTGGCTTAAAGCTCAACATTCAGAAAACTAAGATCATGGCATCCAGTCCCATCACTTCATGGCAAATAGATGGGGAAACAGTAGAAACAGTAGCAGACTTTATTTTGGGGGGCTCCAAAATCAGATGGTGATTGCAGCCATGAAATAAAAAGATGCATCCTCCCTAGAAGAAAAGTTAAGACCAACCTAGACAGCATATTGAACAGCAGAGACCTTACTTTGTCAACAAAGGTCCATCTCGTCAAGGCTATGATTTTTCCAGTAGTCATTTATGGATGTGAGAGTTGGACTATAAAGAAAGCTGAGCTCAGAAGAATTGATGCTTTTGAACTGTGGTGTTGGAGAAGACTCTTGAGAGTCCCTTGGACTGCAAGGAGATCCAACCAGTCCATTCTGAAGGAGATCAGTCTTGAGTGTTCATTGGAAGGACTGATGTTGAAGCTGAAACTCCAATATTTTGGCCACCTGATGTGAAGAACTGACACATTTGAAAAGACCCTGATGCTGGGAAAGATTGAGGGCAGGAGAAGGGGATGACAGAGGATGAGATGGTTGGATGGCATTACTGAGTCAATGGACATGAGTTTGGGTAAAGTCAGGGAGTTGGTGATGGGCAGGGAGGGCTGGCGTGCTGCAGCCCATGGGGTAGCAAAGCAACTGAGCCGACACCACTGTGAGAATGAACTGAACTGAGAAATCTATAATTTAATCTATAGATTAAAATAGACTTTATATAAATGTCAGCTAGTTGTAATTAACGCGCTTGTCTGGATACTGATTTTAAGGCAGGAGGAAGGAGGCAGGGCACAACTTTTGAAAGAATGACATAGGCATTGAGTTTATGAGAAAAACTGGTCAAAACTAATTAGGTCCAAGATGGTGGAAGATTTGACTTCCAGGAGACCTTGAGCTTTATTATATGCTCATTGTAATACATCAACATGCTAAATGATATAGCCCCAGGCACCATGATGGTTCCAAGGCCAAGCATAAAAGGCCGACAAGTGGGTGATGATGGCCCAATTCTTGGAAATCTCTGCCCTTCCCCCAAATAGTTGGAATAATCCTCCCACTCATTAACCTATGAAATTACCTGGCCCATAAAATCAAACCACCCGGTAATTTGGCACCACTCTTGCCTTTTGAGATGACTGCATTCTGCCTGTGAAATGTGTCTCTTTCTCAATAAACCTTCTTTCACTTTATTATGGCTTGGTTTTAAATTCTTTCTTGCACAAAGCTAAGAGCCCTACATGATAGTCAAGCTCAGGAACTCACCTAAGACCTGGGACTGATCATCCTCTCGTGTCCCATTTTCCTGCAACATCTCTACAAAGGAAGAGAAGAAGTTGGTTTTCTCTCCCTCTCCATTTTTTCTTTAGTTATAAAAATGTAACCCATTTAGTTCTTAGGACAAGGCCCTCTTCCCTGTCCACATGTATCCTTCACAAGTGTCCTATATTAGTAAATTCACTTCTTAACCTATCACTTTGACTCTTATTGAATTCCTTCTGTTTTGAGACATAAAGAACTTGAGCTTCATTAAGTCCTGAGATAAGTTGTGCAGTATCAGTTGGAAGGTTGTGGATGCAAGTCCCATTTGAGGTACGGTTTCATTTTTACATGGCTTGATAACTCATTTCCTTTTAACACTAAATGATATTTCATTGTTGGATGTATCACAGTTTACTTAGCCATTCACATTTAGAGGTCTCCCGCTCCCTCAAAGTTCTTACAGAAGCTGCCTCACCCATTTTCTCTCCTTCTTCCCGTCTTCTTTATTATCTCCAAGCAGTGCTACCAACCCTCCCTGGCTAAAAACTTTTTTCCTCCAAATGATGCAATCTCTAGGCTGAACTTCCTTAAAAGAGAGGAGAGGGTAAATGGTAAACTATATATTTATAATTTAATATTTTATTCTATGACAACTCAGACATGGAGAGTATCAAATAAAATATTAGCATCTATCCCTGTCCTTTTTCCAAGAGTTAAATAAATCACCCATAAAAGGTGGCTTTGGAGTCTTAAACTCTCTTCTGTTCAAATGTAATTGTTGCTTTTTAGATCTGTATATAGTTTTAGCAGAAACAGAAAGAAAAAAAAAGGATCTTTCAAAAGCTGTCAGCTGTATGTGCCTCTTATTCTAGGAAAAGGCTGATCTTTTGTTTGGGAAAACAATATGCTTTCAAGGACTTTTTGAAAATGCAGAGACAAGGTCCAGAGCCCAATCAAGATAGGTTGAGACTACGAAGCACTAGGCTGCTTTGCATGATAAAATAAAAGGATTTCCTTACCAGGTAGGGAATGGTATGACCTTGGATTTCTTAAGAATCTTTGGAAATAGTGGGAGTCACTAGGATTGGGGGTCTACTATCCCAGGGGATGAAAGCTTGGATCTTTCTATCTGGATATCACAGGAAAGAATTGAAATTGAGCAGGACCCTGGGGGGCCCTCCTGAGTATGAAAGCCTTCTGTGTCCCCCATTTCTTGTTTTCAGGAAAAAGGTGCTAGCCTCCAAGAACTTTCCTAAGTTTCAGAGGGCAGATTCAAGCCATTACTAATTAGGGAGGTGAGGGAATGCAGAAACAAAGGAAATGCAGTCAAGAAACCATAGTGCAGGGATAGGGTCCTGGGATGGCACAGGGTCCTGGATGAGTTCTTCAATAGGAGCAAAAGTCCCCCACGAGTCTGATGGAAACTTCAGGCTGAGCACAAACAGTGGATGTTGGAACCAGAAGTCTGATGACTGAGATTCCTGGAACACCACCCTGTTATCTCCCCACCAACCAGAGGAAGGCCACACACCTTGCAGACCTCCCCTCAGATTTTGTCTACAAAAATTGTATCCTGAAACCCATCAAGGGTTCTGGTCTTTTAAGCACAAGCCACCCATTCTCCTTGCATGAAAGTGAAAGTTGCTTAGCCGTCTCTGTTCTTTGCGACCCCGTGAACTATACAGGCCATGGAATCCTTGCACACTCCTGCATTAAATACTTCTCTGCTTCAGTCTCCAGTGTTGTGGTTTCTTTGGCCTCACTGTGCATTGGGCACACGAGCTGGGCTTGACTACAGGATGACCCCAGAAGGCTGCAGAACTGGGGGCCAGTTGAATCACCTGGATGGGACTGTGTTACACATACTCTTCTGCACCTTAGTGTTTTCTCTTGGTGTTCTGTCTTAGATGTCCTTCCCATTAGGGCTTAGAATGAGTTCATCACAACTTTCTGATGATGGTGAGTAAAGTGCCAGTCCAGAATTTAAGGGTATAACTCATTATAGATGAAAAGAAATGGATATCACCAGGCAAAGAAGTAAATTAACTTTGCTGGAAATGTAAATTTTCCTGCAAGGAGCTGGAAGTGCATTTTAATGACCTTCCTGTGGCCAAATACAAAACATATCAACAGACCAGAGCTTGTCTTCTTTCTTATACTTTAATTTCCTCTTTGAACAAAAGGACAATGGGGCATCTGATTCAGAACAAAATGTGTTGCAAGGCTGTCAAATTAAATGTGAGGCTTTAAAATTATGTGCTCAATATTTCCATCCACAGGAGGCCTCTGCAAAAATAATCACCTGGCTCAAAAAGGGCTCTATTGCTGGATCATCAAATGCCCTAAACCCTTGGGAAAAGAAAAGACTTGAGGTTAACTGTGGCCTGTTTGTTGCTGGGACTTACCTTGACATCTTTGATTTCCCTCAAGACTCTCTCCTTGCCTCAATTTCCCATCTTTTTTTTTTTTTTTCCCCTTTTGTCTTCCTCTTGAGTCTTGTCCTCAGCACAACAGGATTCTCTAGAAACACTCACTGGTTCTCCTAAGTTCTGAGACTCCAATTTGTCATGAACAGAAAGTTCAGTTTGGTGTTGAGGACCTGGGTTGGAACCTTGACCCTGACATTTAAACTGCTTTATCTTCTGTTTTTCCAACTGGGAAGCAGATTAAAAGTGGGTCCTTACAATCCTAGAGTCATGATGAGTGATAATGTCTGTGGATGTGCTTTCTAAGCTTTTGAGACCCATAAAAGTACAAGGCATCTGGCATTAAGAGAAGTACTCAGATTTACATTCCTTGTCACTGAGGTAGTGACTTCATAAATTCTGTCTCTGGGCCAGGGATAGATATATAAAAAGTGTTTTGTTTTGTTTTTTCTTTTTTAGGGATTAAGACATTTAAACACATAGAATGTTGAAGCTGACAGGATGCTTGGAGATCAAGGTTCTAGATCGATTATTCCATTTTACAGATGGGAAGACGAAGACTGAGGGTGGTGATTGTCCCAGGGCAAAGTGTCAACCAGGCAGAGCCAGAACTCCAGAACTATATCCCAGGTCCTTGATGCTTGGTCATGGGTTCTTCCCTCCATCTGTGATGTTGACTCCACCCTGAGGTAGGCGCAGGGGAAGGTGAATAGCCCAACTCAGCTCTCTTGATAGCATCATGCTGTGTGCTAAGTCTCTTCAGTTGTCTGACTCTTTGCAGCCCACCAGGCTCCCCTGTCCAAGGGATTCTCCAGGCAAGAATACTGGAATGGGTTGCCATTTCCTTCTCCAGGGGATCTTCCTGATCCAGGGATCAAACCCATGTCTCTTTTTGCCTACCTGCTATCTGGGAAACCCCCTGATAGGATTATCTCAGGGCAACTCAAGTGCTGCTTTGGTTGCCCAGCATTTCGAAGATGAGTTATTTTTCAAATGTTTCTAATAGGAGAAATTGTTGGCAGGAGGGAGCAGAGTATTAGTATAAAGACTGTGTTTCTCCCTTCCTATTAACTCTGGAGACTATGATTAGGGGATAATAAAAGACAGGTCTAGGACACAATAAGGGTATGTCCTAGGTGGTGCTAGTGGTAAAGAACCTGCCTGCCCATGCAGGAGACATAAGAGACCTGAGTTCCATCCCTGGGTCGGGAAGATCCCCCGGAGGAGGAGATGGCATCCCACTCCAGTAGTCTTGCCTGGAGAATCCCATGGACAGAGGAGCCTGGCGGGCTACAATCCATACTCTCACACAGAGTTGGACATGAATGAAGCGACTTGGCAAGGACACAGGACACAATAAGGACACATTCATCTTTGGGGTATCATCCTAAGTATTTTGGTCTCTCTTTGTTTTGATGACCTTTCTTCCTTTATCCATCCCCAACTCCAGTCAGTGTTATTCTGGCATCTTGAGGCAACTTTTGAGAAATTCCTTTGATTCAAACCTTTCCTGGCTCCCTTTCTTTGCCCAACAATTAGTCCCTGTCATTCATTTCTACAGGACTCTGCTCTGGAAGACAGTGTCCTGAACTCTGAGAATTTAAGGGAGATTAATTACCTAATGTCTTTTTTGTTCCACATGGAAACTGCATCTCTGTCTTGAATTTTATATATTGTAAAACAGTGTAATGATAACAGTAAATGAAAGAAAATCCACCCACAGTTCCACCCTCTAACATGCCAACTGTTTTCAGTTTTGCTTTCCCTGCTAGGCTTTGCCCATATGCTATGTTTTCTAGAGTAGTGACTACTATTACCAGCACATCTACCACTCAGCTCTCTGCTTTTATCAGTAACATTATATTAGTTTCCCCTATTGTTACAAGGATTTGGGAATCACCATATTTAATAATCAAGTGATATTTCATACCCTGGCTATATCATGATTTTTCTAGCCATTCTCTCTTTTTTAGATGTATGGGTTATTTCTGATTTTTCTCCATGATCTTGCTTTGAAAAACAGATAACTTCAATTCTTTTCTCCTTTTGAAAGATTTCCACAAGATAAATTCCAAAGTGCTGAACGAAGGAGTCAAAGGCTAGAAACAGTTTTGGGGATGTGTAGTTTATTGAAGGAAAAAAAAAGCTCTCTTACTGAGAATCTGCTGTGCTGTGTCCTGAATCATTGCAAACGAAAGTGATGGGTAGAGACTGCACTCAGTGAATTCAGCATCTAGTGGCAAAACGAGACATCTGTTACAACAATAACCTCATTTATGAAGTTTCTGTCCAGTGCCAGGCACTATGCTACCAGGTGTTTACATATATTACTATAATTCCTCCATATCACTAGAGGTAGCACTCTTACATTTCTATTCTGCAGATTAAAAAAATGAGGCTCAGAGAAGTTAAGTAACTTGCTCAAGGTCACACAGCTATTTAGAGGCCAAGCTGGGGTTCAAACTGAGGTCTACCTGACTTCAAAGCTCATGGGTTCCCATTAGGCTACCCAGTTCTTCTTTATATACAGGTATTTGCTAAACAGTTTCCCCCAAAGATTGTGCAATGTTGTACTTTGTCAACAGTGTGAGTCTTTGTATTTCATCTCTATTCTGATAGCATAAATAGTAATTAATTTCACACTGAATTTTGTAGATTTTCCAAATGTAAAAGTATACACATTACTATGCTTTTAAAGAGTGGATTTTAAGGACTTAAAGGGTTGACTGATAAAATGCTGCAGAGAGCATGGAAATGTTCACCCCTAAATACTACTCTGGAAGCTGCTGCTTATTCTGAGGGCTTTGCTTTGGTAACTAACCAGGGCAGAACTCACTCACAGGGTTTCCATAATTGTTCCAGATAATGTCATCATCCCTAACATAAGGGGATTTGTGGGATGTCCTCAGTCATTATCGGATTTCAGAGGCTGTGAATCTCTTTGGCTTATTGGGATATTCCAGGGCATGTGAGCTGCAACATAATACATTTGGTTTTGAATAACGTTTATTACACTTGGGATTCATATTCATTGTAGGGAAATAATGTAATCAAACAAACCAAAATAGATTAAAAAGCAGCCATAATCCCACTTCTCAGATATATTATCACTGTATCTATTTTATAGTATAGCTTTCATATTTATGATCTTACCATACTTAATTTGCTGTGAATTCTCCATGAGTTGGTTTCTGCATTCACAGTATAGCATACACATCTCCCCAAGTGGTTAGAGACAATTTGATAATGTTTCTGTAATGGCCATGTGGTGTTTCACTGTGGCACAATGTACCCAATAAATCCTCTATTATTGGATATTTAGGTGGGTTTCATCTTTTTGCTGCAGTGCTGCAATGAACTCTCTTGTAGTTAAATCTCTTATTCACATTTCTAATTGCTCCCTCAGAAAAATCCCTATAAATGTAATTACTGGGTCAGAGTCATGAGGTTTTCAAAAGGCTTTTATCAATATTGATAACTTATCTGACACAAAGACCGTATCAGTTACACTCTCCAAACCTTTGGACTACTCTGCATGCAGTACTTAACTTCCCTTGCCATCTTAATTGGCCTATATTGTATCTCATTTTAAAGTGTATTTCTCTGGTTAAAATGACGTTGAATATTCTCCCATGCGTTTATTGGCAAAAAACACTTGTTTTAAATACAGATTTGGCCAAATGCTTATTTCCAACTTAACATGTTTGGTCGGACTATCTTCAGTGCACCGTGAAGTCTGAGATTCTTCCTTTCTAGAGATGTTTATGAACATGGTGGCCTCAATGGGCATGCTGGGGAGGAAAAAATTGCAGAAAGGGAATTCTCTGGAAATAGGGTTTTGGTGCGCTGCTGTGGTTCCAATTATTGTTGAATGAAAAAATGATGAGAGTCATAAAGCATCTTTGCTTTATGTTTTTAAGGTTTTGAGTCCAGTGTGGGTACCAATTATTACTAAAGTGAGGAGTGAGTGTTGCAGACTTATTTGAATAGGTGTCTATTTGTTGGAGCTTAAATGTGGCAATAATCTGTTGCCAAATGTTACCTTCCCCTCAGGAGAGTTACACATTTTAATTAGGCCAGGAGGGGGTGAGGTGTTCTATTGGTTGCCAGATGACACTTCTTGGCTAGAAAAGGAAATCGGTAAAAACGTTAAGACTGTTTAAAACTGACCTGCCCCTGTTTCCTAAAATGAAATCTCTCAAGGAATTCTTAGCAGGACAGGGCCAGAAGAAAGACTTCCTATTTTTCTTGGGCTTATTTCAGTATACTCCTTTAGAATTGTGAATCAGAGGCAGATATTAGAGTTTACAGCCAGCTCTGACTGAATAATATCAGCACAAATTAGTTTCTTTAATATGCAAAACTAAAAAAGAATACTTAAGGCAAGGCTTGCTATGAAAGCCAAATTTAACAGCTGACCTACTTAAATCTTCCTGCTTCTTAACAGCGATTATTTTCAAGATGTGCAACTTTCATATTTACTCTTTCACTTACTTATGTATTTATTTGAAAGAAGTTTTTAGCGTCTGGTTTATATGAGAGTTGATAGGAAGGGTTGAAGATAGTGTGATAGGGTTGCACTGCAACAGGAAATTGTATCTGAGAAGATAAGGAGACAAAAGGCCACAGTAATATAAAATGCGAAGCAGATGCAGAGAAAAAGAGAAACAAAACAAAAAGTTTGTCTAAAGGGGGAAAATATTGCTGCATGGAAAAGTCAAATTTATGCCTCATTTCCTCTATTACGAGTTTGTGAGATTTAAACAAGTTGAAACAGAGAGTTGAAATTGTGCTGTTAAAGGTGGCTCCCTCAGCAGAGTGGGGTTGATAAGCAGGTACTTTCTTGTTCTGTACTACAAAGCAGATCCTGGCCCTGAGCCCCAGTCTGTATCTACTGATGTTTCTAGACCTGCTGGGTGCTGAATGCTCATGGAATGGGGGGCAATTAGCATTAAGAGATCTTGTTTCCAAGTTTGGTACCTTAAGATCATAGGGAATCTTTTAGTTTCCTGTTTTGACATACTCAGTTACATCCTAATAATGTCTATTTGCATTGAAAAATGCATCTTTATAGACTATACAATTTAAGCCCCTTACTTTGGTTTCAGAGGCGTTTCTTAGGGTAGATGAAGACCAGTTTGCATTCAGGAGACATGTGAGCTGCTGAATGCCAGGAGGGGATGAGTCATCAGACTATCTCAGACAGTTACATATGTGGTTTGTCTTACACAAAGGTCGTTCTCAGACCATTGCTGACTCCTAATTTACCATAGTGACTGTCTCGTGGCTCATTTAAATAAATCTATCTTGTGTTTCTATTTGCATTAGAAATTAAAGATTTTAAACATTGAGTATTGCATGTATAATTCATATGTTGGCTAAATGAAGTCACTGTTTACTATTCATCTCAGTGGTAATTATATTTTCAAGGAGTGTCCATAGTTTTCAGCAGATTATAAAAGGGGTCACTAATCCCCAAAAGGCTGAGTTGAATTTCAGCTCTTTGGGCATAGGTAGGGGAGCCTTTTAGAGGGCAGGAAGCTTCTCAGAAGCCCTGTGATTACATCAATATGGTACCTATCTGCTGTTCCAGCTCAGCACTGCCTGCATTTCTGAGGAGTTGCTACGTACATTCTATGCTGCTGCCTGTGAATTATTGCTCATGTTTTCTTTGATTAATCAATATGAAATTGGTGATTTTTGACCATTTTTTGTCCACCAAAATTGGAATGCAAATGGTTTAACCCAATGTATAAAAGCAAGGATTGAGTTTGAGCCCTTTTGAGATGTAAAATGAAATTACACTGGCATTACTCTTCAATGCATTTGTGACCATCATTTTTCCTTAGAACTGTAATGCTAAACATTTGCCTTGTTGTTGAATCACAACAACAACAACTAATTCTCTCTGGTAAAGAGTCCAATAATTGACTCTTTAGGATAAGACCTGAACCGTGAGAAATTGACTCCTGTGCTCCAGAGCCAGCTGGAAGAGATGCTAGAGTTTTGAAAACTAACAGAAGATAAATATTTCAAGTGAAAGCCTTACTGGGTTGTGCAACAGGAATGTAATATGCAAGAGCTGGGCAATACTCTGTACACTTCTCTTGGCATTAGTTTGAAGCCTGCACAAGAACTTTGTACTATTTATAGCCCCACAGTTTGACAGGTGAGGAGCCTGGTGGGCTACAGTTCATAGGGTCGCGAAGTGTCAGACACGACTGGGCTGACTTAACACACATGCATGCAAAGACATTCAACAAACAGTCTATCTCAGCAGTGAAATAGGAGTGAGGACCAGAGAAAGGCAATACCAGTAATTAAGGGCTAGAACATCACTCCTCTGAATAAAAGGCTAAAGGCATTTGTTAGCCTGGAAAAGAGAAGGGATGGAAGTGATTTAATAGCTGTCTCATATTTAAGGCACTGCTAAGATCACTGCAGATGACACCACCCTTATGGCACAAAGTGAAGAGGAACTAAAAAGCCTCTTGATGAAAGTGAAAGTGGAGAGTGGAAAAGTTGGCTTAAAGCTCAACATTCAGAAAACGAATTTCATGGCATCTGGTCCCATCACTTCATGGGAAATAGATGGGGAAACAATGGAAACAGTGTCAGACTTTATTTTTGGGGGCTCCAAAATCACTGCAGATGGTGATTGCAGCCANGATGTGAGTCTGAGTGAACTCTGGGAGTTGGTGATGGACAGGGAGGCCTGGCATGCTGCAATTCATGGGGTCGCAAAGAGTCGGACACGACTGAGCGACTGAACTGAACTGAACTGAAGATCACTGCTGTCACTTTTTACTCTAAAAGAGGGCTAAGGGAAAATTGACTTCAACTGTAGGAAGGAATGCTTCTTGATCATTATGGTAAGTAAAGAAGGTGCTATGTGATATTTAAAACAACTTTTTCCCCTAGTACTGTGTAGAAGCCTGGCATCATCCTTGCAAGATATCGTCTTCATTTCATCCTTTATCTCTAACCAGAAAGAATAAATGTCTAATAATGACTCTCTGGGAGTTAGGATAAGGCTGGTGGGAAGGATAAGGCTGGTGGGAAAGAGTTTGGGAGGCTGTTGTCTTAAATTGAGTGATACTTGAGCTAAGGTCAGTCCTGGCTATGGTAAAAATCACATAAACTGAGTTTTTTCTCACCTATCAAATAGAAGGTGAATCAGGAAAAATGCCATCAGAATATTAAAAAATAATTTATTGAGATGAAATTCATGCAATATAAAGTCAACCACTTTAAAGTGAACAGTTCAGTGGGTTTAGTACATTCACTATACTGTGTGATCACCTCTATCTAGGTTCAAAATATGACCATCGATTCAAAGGAAAACCCCTTACCCATTTAGCAGTTTCTCCCTATTCTCCCCTCCATGCCACTCCTCCACTGGCAACCAACAATGTACATTCTGTATAGATATATATATTCTGGATACTTTGTGTAAATGGAATCAGGCAATGTATGATTTTTGTGTCTGGTTTCTCTCATTTGGCAAGGTGTTTTCAAGGTTCACCAACCTTGTAACTTGTATGAGTACTCCATTCTTTTTAATGGCTCAGTAATATTCTGTTGTATGTATATACCACTCTTTGTTTATCCATTCATCAGCTGATGGGCGTTTGGGCTGTTTCTACCTTTTGACTGTTGCGAACAGTGCAGCTGTGAACAAGTATGTACACATACTTGTTTGAATACCTGTTTTCATTTCTCTGGTTACCTTCATACAAGTTAAATTGTGGGGTTAATCGTAATTCTAAGTTTAAATTTTTGAGGAACTGCCAAACTATTCTCCACATTTATAGTCCTGGCGGTAATGTACTAGGGTTCTGATTTCTCTTCATGCTTGTCCACAATGGTTATGTATCATCTGACTTTTTGATTCTAGCCATCCTAGTGGGTATGTGGTAGTATCTCACTGTGGTTTTGAGTTGCATTTCCTTGATGACTAACGATGTTGAGCATCTTTTTGTTTTTGTTGGCTATTTGTATCTTCTTTGGAGAACTGTCTTTTCAAGTCCTTTACCCATTTTTCAAATTGAGTTGCTTGTCTCTCTGCTGTTGAGCTATCACAATTGTTTAATTTATATTAATTTATATAATGGTCTAATTATCATCCAGCTCTGTTAGAGGATGTTATTAATACTATGCTTTCTTTGTCCTGGGATGAATAATTCCGTTCTATAGTGTGTTGTAAAATCTAGCATGCACAAGAAAGAATTACTTAGAGAGTTTGCACTAAAACAGATTCATGGTCTCCCTTATCTCTCTTTTTCTAGATTCTGACTCAGAAGTTCTAGAGTGAGACCAAGAATTTGCATTTCTAACCAACCCTTAGTTCAGTTCAGTTCAGTTCAGTCGCTCTCAGGTGACGCCAATATTGTTGACACAAAGGCCAGACTTTGAATAGTACTGCTGACACAGGCAGCTTATTGAGTGTCTGTGAGCGTGTGTAAGTCACTTCAGTTGTGTCCAACACTTTGTGACCCTGTGAACTGTAGCCTGCCAGGCTCGTCTGTCCAGGGAATCCTCCAAGAATACTGGAGTGGATTGCCGTTCTCTTTTCCAGGGGATCTTCCCGACCTAGGGATTGAACCTGTGGATCCTGAATTGCAGGTGGATTCTTTACCACTGGACCACCGGGGAAGCCCATGGAGTGTCTGCTCCATCCCTCAGCTCCTATTATGAGACCCTCCTCTTCTTTTCCAGAGTACTAGGATCCTGTGACCATGTGTGGACGCCACGATTGCTTCCTGCAGCCATGGGCTATTGGACCATAGGAGGGTGCCTGACCTTAACTGGACCAACCAGATTTTTTTCCTCTTGGGAATTTGTGACTGAGACTTGGAGATGCTAGCTCATTTTCTGCTGGTTTCATGAATTGAATTGTGTAGGTGTCAAGTTGCACTGTGACCATCCTCCACCATGTGCTTGAAAAACAGAGAAAGCCAGTCTGCAGGAGGGTGAGTGGGAAGAAATAGATTTGTCAAGAGAACAGGAGATGTGAGAGAATAATAATAATAATAATAATAACTAATGCTCATTGAACACTTATTCAACATCAGGTACTGGTTTTTCTATTTTTGAAAGTTAAAGTGAAAGTCATTCAGTCGTTTCTGACTCTTTGTGACCCCATGGACTGTATAGTCCATGGAATTCTCCAGGCCAGAATACTGGAGTGGGTAGCCTTTCCCTTCTCCAGGGGTCTTCCCAACCCAGGGATCGAACCCAGGTCTCCTGCATTGCAGGTGGATTCTTTACCAGCTGATCCATAAGGGAAGCCCAAGAGTACTGGAGTGGGTAGACTATTTCTTCTCCAGGGGATCTTCCTGACCCAGGAATTGAACTGGGACATCCTGCATTCCAGGCAGATTCTTTACCAACTAAACTATGAGGGAAGCCCTTTCTGTATATTTAGTATCATTTTATAAATAAACTTTTGATTCTGAAATAATTTTAGACTTAACAGAAAAGTTACCAGGGTAGTGCAGAGAGTTCCTGTTTATGTAGGATCCAGTTTCTCCTAATATTAGCATCTTAAATAGCTATAGTACACTTGTCAAAACCAAGAAGCACTGGTACATTACTATTAACTAAATTTCAGAATTTATTTGGATCTCACCAGTTTTACACTAAATGCCTCTCTCTTTTCTTTAGTAATTTTTATTTATGTGCTAACAATGTGTTGATTTCTTTAGTTAGAGGATGATTATGCTTCTTGGGTGGAAATTGGTAACCTTTTACTATGCTTTTTTTGTTTGTTTATTTTATTTTATTATTGGGTATTCCCCGCCCCTCCCCTGCCACTACTCAATGCCAAAATCTCATTGAATTTAGTCATAGTGTCTCCTTAGTCTTCTTGAATCTGTGACAATTTCTCAGATTTCCTTTGTTTTTCATGACTTTGACAATTTTGAAAAGTAAAGGTCAGCTATTTCGTGGAATGACCCCAATTTGAATTTGTCTGATGTTTTCCCTATGGATAAACTGTAGTTCATGGCTTTTGGGAAGAATTCCACAAAAATGAGGTGTCCTCTTCATCACATCATACGGAGTGGGGGATGCGCACGACAGCAACATGACTTACACACAGGTGGTGTTGATCTTGATCATTTGGTCCACAGGTTTCTCTGATATAAAGTAAGTATGTACATTTTCACTCTCTATTCTTTGGAAGTGAGTCACTAAGTCCAGTCCACACTCAAGGAGTTGTTTCTTTAGAAGTAAATAATTTACTGTTTTTTGTGACAGGAGGGAGAAAAGGTGTTAAAATGATTTCTAGTGAAGTCAGATATTGAAATAACAAATGAAAAATGTGTTACGTAGATATGAAATAAGCCAACTAGTGATTAAAAACTAAAGATTTAGCCAGTCTTCTAATACTGAAATTCCCTGCATCCTGTCACCAAAGGCATATCCCAGTGACGTAGGTTAGTGTGCGCTTAGAGGTCCCTACTGTTGCTCTGTGGAGTGAGACAGTCACAAATTCAGTTCCCTGTGGCAGCTGAAAAATAAGGTTATCCCTGTCACTATCACTTTCCCCCGTACAGCAAAAGTGTATAACTTATCCTGGAAGGAATTATGTATATTAATGAGAATCAGTTCAGTTCAGTTCAGTCACTCAGTCGTGTATGACTCTTTGCGACCCCATGGACTGCAGTACACCAGCCGTCCGTGTCCATCACCAACTCCCGGAGCCCACCCAAATTCATATCCATTGAGTCGGTGATGCCATCCAACCATCTCATCCTCTGTCGTCCCCTTCTCCTGCCCTCAATCTTTCCCAGCATCAGGGTCTTTTCAAATTAGTCAGTTCTTCGCATCAGGTGGCCAAAATATTGGAGTTTCAGCTTCAACATCAGTCCTTCCAAGGAACACCCAGGACTGATCTCCTTTAGGATGGACTGGTTGGATCTCCTTTCAGTCCAAGGGACTCTCAGGAGTCTTCTCCAACACCACAGTTCAAAAGTGTCAATTCTTCTGAGCTCAGCTTTCTTTATAGACCAACTCTCACATCCATACATGACTGTTGGAAAAACCATAGCCTTGACTAGATGAACCTTTGTTGGCAAAGTAATGTCTCTGCTTTTTAATAAGCTGTCTAGTTTGGTCATAGCTATTCTTCCAAGGAGTAAGCGTCTTTTAATTTCATGGCTGCAGTCACCATCTGCAGTGATTTTGGAGCCCCCCAAAATAAAATAATATGAATAAAGATAGTAATAATAGTAATAGCTAACATTTAAGCATTTACTATGTGGCAGATAATGTTCTAAGCACTTTACTACCTCAGTTCTCATAAACCTATGTAGAAGGTAAACAAATAATACGCCCAATTTACAGATGAGGAAACTGAGGTACAAGGACATTAAGCAACTTGCCCACTTTATGCAGCTAGTAGGTGGCAATGATAAGCATTTCATACTTGGCCATCATAATCACAACCTGCCATACTGCCTCTCCTATGACTCTAATACATGTTGACATGTGAGTTTCCCAGGTAATTATGACATAGAATGGAATATTATCTTTGTAGACATAATTCTTCCTCTCCCTGTACTTCTGAAAACCTTTGAAGTGTGGAAGAGGTGGAGAACAACAAACACAACAGCTGTAACTCTTACCCCAAGATGATTAGAAATGCAATATGATAGAGAAATCTCTATCCCCATCACAAGAGGTTTGCGGAACCCTTTATGGAGACATCCTTGTTTGTTGAGAAGACACTGTGATAAGCTTGCCTCGGTGGGGACTCTGAGCCTCCTGAGCGTTGATCCGCTCCGTAGTTTTAGAGAAGCAGCCTGTGAAGTGAGGAAGGGGGTGCCGTGGGTGGATGGTGGCTGTTGTGTGTGAAATGAGGAAAGAAAGGTGTTCTCTTTGAAGAGAGGAGGAAGGCAGAGGCAAAGTGGGAGTGGAGAGCCCAAGTAGCATCATGAAAGGGGATGTTCTGGAGAGAAAAAGGCAAGAGAGGGATTTCTTTCTTTCTTTCTTTTTTATTTTTAATTTAAATTTATTTTAATTGGAGGGTAATTAATTTACAATATTGTTTTGGTTTTGCCATACATCAACATGAATCCACCACGGGTGTACACGTGTTCCCCATCCTGAACCCCCTTCCCTCCTTCCTCCCCATACCATCCCTCTGGGTCATCCCAGTGCACCGCCCCAAGCATCCTGTATCCTGCATCGAACCTGGACTGGCAATTCATTTCTTATATGATATTATACATGTTTCAATGCCATTCTCCCAAATCATCCCACCCTCACCCTCTCCCACAGAGTCCAAAAGACTGTTCTATACATCTGTGTCTCTTTTGCTGTCTCGAATACAGGGTATCGTTACCATCTTTCTGAATACCATATATATGCGTTAGTATACTGTATTGCTGTTTTTCTTTCTGGCTTACTTCACTCTGTATAATAGGCTCCAGTTTCATCCACCTCATTAAAACTGATTCAAATGTATTCCTTTTAATGGCTGAGTAATACTCCATTGTGTATATGTACCACAGTTTTCTTATCCATTTGTCTGCTGATGGACATCTAGGTTGCCTCCATGTCCTGGCTATTATAAACAGTGCTGCGATGAACATTGGGGTACATGTGTCTCTTTCAATTCTGGTTTCCTCGGTGTGTATGCCCAGCAGTGGGATTGCTGGGTCATAAGGCAGTTCTATTTGCAATTTTTAAAGGAATCTCCACACTGTTCTCCATAGTGGCTGTACTAGTTTGCATTCCCACCAACAGTGTAAGAGAGTTCCCTATTTTCCACACCCAACAGAGGGATTTCTAAAGTGAACCGACGTGTAGCTTGGTGGTGTGATCCCTCCTGTGGCCTCCTGCACCCCCATCTTCAGTGACTTTGTGAAACCTGGTGTAGTGCTATGGTGACTGGTGCTGGGTCAGGACCGAACCAGGCAGTATGGGCACTGGGATGCCAAAGCCTGGTCTGGAAGGATGTAAGCCTGAAAAATATAGGCATCAAATTTCAAATTTTCTCTGATGCACACACATACGTTACAGATACAATAATGCAAAGGTTAATTAAAAAGAAAAAAGGCCTATAATGAAGGAATACGGATTCAGGAGTTGATCGACAAGATTCCAGTCTTTGCCTGGCCTCCACTGCTGTCCTGGTGTTAATACTGTGCGCCCTTCCTGGGCCCACTCCCATCACCTGGATTCTTTCATGAAGGTCAGAACTAAAGTCCCTTTGTCTGCACCGCCGCCCTTCCCCCTCATGATGACTCAGCTCTCCCTAAAGAGCCTCTTCTCATCGTTCAGGAACCTCTCTCCCTGTCATCAAGCTGGAGATGTGCTTCTTGGTGGTACCCACTGGCTGGCTCTGCCTACATCCACCCTCTGGTGACAGGGCCACGGCTAAAATTGTAAGCAGGCTGCTGTTTCAGGCCTCCTGACAGGCTGTGCTGCAACTACAAGGCAAGAGCTCAGGGAGCCTCTGTCCCAGCTGGCAGCTCTGCCCCTCATGCCCAGCCTGGGCTTTTCCGCTGGCGAAGTGTCATTTGCCTCCCTTCGCCCTTCACCAGAGGCAGAGAGTAAGTCCTGTCCGGCTAGGGTGGGGCCCGCATATTGGCTGCGTTCTCAGATCTCCCCACACCAAGCTGGTTCTTCTTGGAAGTAGAAAGAGAAAAAAATGCTTTCACTTCCTTGTAAAGAGAGGTGTTTAAAATTATATGTATTTCTAGATCTGCAAATTTATGACCTGATGAATAAGCTGAACATGTGAAAAACAAAATTAATATACTGAAAACAGTATAATTACAAAAATAGGCAGTTTCCAAGATAATCACCCACTCTCCAAGCTGACACGGGCAGCTGCAGCACCGAAGGAGACAAGAAGCCTAGACAGTGTTAGAGACCCTTTTCACTCCAGACCCACACAGACTGTGCCCTCAGTCCTTCCAGGCTCATCAGAAGTCTCGGTGGTCCTCTCAACAAGCGGAAGTGCAGGACTAGAATGTACCCAGCTTCCTCCCCTGGGAACCTGAATCCCTCCACTTATCTGGACCTTTCCCTGAGGAATATTAAGGAAATGGCATGACCAGGCAGAAAGACACCAGGACTGGTAATGTGGCTATTGCTTCCCTGATTGGTGAAGAGCAGAACCTGTAATAACAGCACAGCCTTTTAAAACACTGACAAAGTGGAAGAAGGCTTTGAGAAAAATGACCCAGCTGAGTCAGGTAATGGGCTACGATTTGCTCTTGGGTAACTTGGCTCAGGTGGGGAAATCTACCTTCTTTCCCCCTCTGTCCTCTTATTCCTTTCCCCTGCATTCCTCATTTTTGTTTTTACCCCTCATCTTCAGGTGGTACTCACAGCTTTATCCTCCTGCGGATAGCACTCAGGGCATGGAAGCAGAACGGTTGTCATAACAACAGTGTGTATTGTGCTTATGGAGAGCCTG
Organism: Redunca redunca; assembly: GCA_006410935.1. NCBI lineage: Eukaryota > Metazoa > Chordata > Mammalia > Artiodactyla > Bovidae > Redunca > Redunca redunca. The sequence goes on along the minus strand of SJYQ01009719.1, from coordinate 260,264 downwards.
GGAGGAGGGATGAGAGAGGAGGTGAAGAGTCACGGCGGTTGGGGATAAAGAAAAGCAGTGGAAGCATCACGCTGTGTTCTAGGTATGCTTGCAGAAGAACCAATGCTGGATCCCTGAAAAGACAGAGATTACCAGGGCAATGCACAGGTGAAGCCTTCAGGAGGACAATGCGTCATGGTACAGATTTTGATCAAGGTCGCTTGTGTACCAATTTGAGCTTTCAGTACAGAAGGAAGCTGAGTGACTTCATGAAGTTAGTGGCCGGATATGCTCTTCTGCTTTCCGAGAACACCAGCTCTGGGTTCTTTGTTCTCACCTGTTGGAGGTAAATCTTTCCCCTGCAGAGAGGGCCGCACCCTTGGGAGCTGAGCCCTGAAGAAGCCAGGCCAACTCTTTCAGTCTCACTTTGTGCCAGTGGCTAACGAGACATGTTCCAAGCACGGATTTTCTGGCAGCCAAATCACTAAAGGCTCAGAGGTTGTCCTGAAAACGCGACAAAGGACAGCAGTCATGTCAACGGTCTGTGCTGGTGAGGCTGTCCTGCTAGGAGAGCACACACTCACTTGTGCTACCTCAAGTGGTGGGCACTCTGCACATAGGGCTGTAGGGAGGATCTGGGATTTAGCCACATGGCCGGGCCTTATGGGCACGGAGATATGATAAAACAACAAGTATACAGTGGTGCCTGTGACCACTCCAGGGACAGAGCAGCTCTAGGGACTCCAGTTCCGGGATTCTCTGATCTTCACTGGAATGTTCTCCAAGTGCTGGGACTCAGCGCCTCGCCTTTCCTCTGTGCTCCTCTCTGTGCATCACCTGCTTCTCCTTTCCTTAGCCCCTGCCGCATTCTCTCTACAGTATGGTAGCCTGCTTTCCCCAGAGCCAGAGAGCTGAGAGAGAGGGAACTCTGAAAACAGAGGTAGTTTTCTCATAACCTAATCTCAGTGACATATCACTTCTGCCATATTATATCGGCCAGAGGGACCAACCCTGGTTGAATGCAAGTTGGTCTACACAAGGGTATAAACACTTGGAAGTTGAGATCACTGAAGGCCACCTTAGAGACTGGTTACCACATCCTCTCCAGTGGTATTGGATATTTTCTCTACAGTATACATGCCATCTGGCACTGCCCTCTATACTTCTTCCTGTGAGGAACTACATTTCCCAGAATCCCTTCCCAGCAGGGTTCTGGATATAATTTAGATTGAGCCAGTGTACCGATCAAAAGTGACCATCACTGTGAATTAGTGTGTGAGCAATCCAGAGCTTGGTGAATTCTGCTTCACAATGATAGGAAGAGCTGACATCGAAGGACCAGAAGTTGATATCTGGGAGGCAGAAGGAAGTGGAAATTGTTCATTCTCCAGCCTTGTGGTGGCTGACACCTGGGCTTCATGGATAAGAACGTTCAGTGTCTAGCCAGACTCTGCATCCCTCTACCTGTCCCTGGCTTTGGGGCTGGAAGGCAATGTTGATTTCAACAGTGACTCACAAGCTTTCTGATCCCTCATTGGAAGCAACAGCTTCTTAAACTCTGGGTCTTAGCTTGTGGTCATACAACCAAAGGACTTCCCAAGTGGTGCTAGTGGTAAAGAGCCTGCCTGCCCATGTAGGAGATGTAAGAGACAACACCAAGCCTCTCACACAGCACATGGAAGACAAGTGGCCTGCTGGAGGTCATAGCCAGTTAACCCAAACTCCTCACCCCTACCCTGGCATATTCTCTTCTTTTACAGAGGTGGCTGTGCTAAAAAGTAGGTAAATCTCTCCAGTTTGTGAGCCTCCAGTTACTGGTTTATTTGGTAAAGGGGCAAAAGGAAGATTACAATTTTCTCTTAATTTTTAAAAATTTTACTTATATTTTATTTTTAATTGAATTATGGTTGACTTAATAATATTATATTAGTATACAATGTAATACTTTAGTATTTCTATAAATTATACACCACACAAAGTTGTTATAAAATAATGACTGTATTCCCCTGTGTTCTACACTGCATCCCTGTGACTTATTTATTTTATAACTAGTAGTTTGTTCCTTTTAATCTCCTTCACTTATTTCACTCCTCCCCCAGTCACTGTCCCCTCTGGCAACCACTAGTTTTTTCTCTATATCTGTGAGTCTGTTTCTGTTTTGCTATATTTGTTTCTTGTTTAGATTCTTCATATAAGTGAAATCATATGGTATTTGTCTTTCTCTGACTTATTTCACTAAGCATAATACCTTCCAGGTCCATCTATGCTGTCACAAAAGGTAAGATTTCATTATTTTATGACTAACAGTTCATTGAATATGTATAGCACAGGAGCCTGGTGGGCTGCAGTCCATGGGGTCGCTAAGAGTTGGATAGGACTGAGCGACTTTGCTTTCACTTTTCACTTTCATGCATTGGAGAAGGAAATGGCAACCCACTCCAGTGTTCTTGCCTGGACAATCCCGAGGACGGGGGAGCCTGGTGGGCTGCCGTTTATGAAGTCGCACAGAGTCGGACACGACTGAAGCGACTTAGCAGCAGCAGCAGCAGCAGCACTTCTTTATCCATTCATCTGCGGATGGGCATTTAGTTTGCTTTCGTATCTTGGCTATTGTAAATAATGCTGCAATGAACATAGGAGTGCATGTATCTTTTCAAAGTAATGTTCTCATTTTCTTTGGATTAAATTCTCAGGAGTGGAATTGCTGAATTGTATGGTAGTTCTATTTTTAATTTTTTGAGGGCCCTCCATAGTGTTTTCCACGGTGGCTGCAACAGTTCACATTCCCCACCTCCAGCGGTGCACAAGTGTTCCCTTTTCTTCACAAGGTCTCCAACACTTGTAATTTGCTGTGTTTTTGACAATAGCCATTCTATCAGCTGTGAAGTGATATCTCATTGTGGTGTGATTTTAACTTCCTTATTGATTAGTGACGTTGAGCCACTTTTCATGTACCTGTTGGCCATCTGTATGGTTTTTTTGGAAAGATGTCAATTCAGGTTCTCTGCCCACTTTTTCATTGGATTTCCCCCCCCCCCCGATTGGATTTTTTTTTTTNTCCCCCCCCCCCGATTGATTTTTTTTTTTTTTTTGATATTGAGTTGTATAAAAGTTCTTTGTATATTTTGAATATTAACCTTATGGGTCATATCATTTGCAAATGTCTCTTCCATTCAGCAGGTTTCCTTTTTATTTTGTTGTTGGTTTCCTTTTCTGGACAAAATCTTTTGAGTTTGATTAGGTCCCATTTGTTTGTTTTTGCATTTGTTGCCCTTGCCTGAGGAGACAGATCCAAAAACATATTGCTGAAACTGATGTTGAAGAGCTTACTAACTTTCCCCTGTTTTTAAAATATTATTTATTTATTTATTTGGCTGTGCTGGGTCTTAGTTGCAGTACGTGGGATATTTTAGTTGTGGCATATGGGATCTAGTGCTCTGATCAGAGATCAAACTTGAAACTACTGCATAGGGAGCAGAGTTTTAGCCACTGGACCATCAGGGAGGTCCCTCCCTTAAGTTTTGGGATTTATGTTGTATTAGAGCATGAGAAAGCAAGAAAGGCAACAAAAAGCATTCGAGATTCTGTTATTTGCATTTTATAGAGAGAACTATCAATTTTCAGACAAACGAGATATAATTGTTATAATGAAAGGCAACAGAAGTTCTACATCTGGGATGTGAATACCCTTTGGGGTTCTGAAGTTATGTGTGAAACTTTGTCCTTATGTGAGAATAAAGTCTTACAGCTTTCAGTATATTCACAAGGGAACTCATGACCCAAAAACCCGTAAGAAGAGCTGCTGTTGAATTTCACATTCCTGTAGCACTGGCTGGGCTAGTTTCTTCATTCATTAAGCAGACATTTATTGCACTTCCTTGACACTTCAGAGGCATTTAAAGTTCAACACATTCAAAATCCGAGTCAGGATCTTCCCATGCAAACCTCTCTCGGTGTTCTCTTCTGATGTTCTCTGCGCCCATAAGTATTGATCTCTGTATCAGTAGGTGGCACCACACTCAGCAGTTCTGAAAGTTGGAAGCCTGGGACTCATCCTTGACCTCTCCCACTCCCCAGCCCCAAATCCAATCCATTTGTAAACCCCATCTAATCCCATTCTACCTCTTAACTCTCTCACACATCCCACTATATCTCACAAATAACAAGCCAGTTGATAATAATATATTAAAGTCTCATATTTAGTTGGACAAGAAAATGGCAACCCACTCCAGTGTTCTTGCCTGCAGAATCCCAGGGATGGGGGAGCCTGGTGGGCTGCTGTCTATGGGGTCGCACAGAGTCGGACACAACTGAAGCAACTTAGCAGCAGCAGCAGCAGCATATTTTAGTAAAAGTGTGTGTGTGGGCTTAGTCACGTCTGACTTTTCCTGATCCCATGGACTGTAGCCTGCCAGGCTCCTCTGTCCATGGGATTCTCCAGGCAAGAATACTGGAGTGGATTGCCATGTTCTCCTCCAGGGGATCTTCCTGATCCAGGGATCGAACCCAAGTCTCCTGTGTCTCCTACATTGCTGGCAGGTTATTTTATATATATATATAAATTTATTTATTTTAATTGGAGGTTAATTAATTTACAATATTGTATTGGTTTTGCCATACATCAACATGAATCCTCCACAGGTATACACGTGTTCCCCATCCCGAACCCCCCTCCCTCCTCCCTCCCCGTGCCATCCCTCTGGGTCGTCTTAGTGCACCAGCCCCAAGCATCCAGTATCATGCATCAAACCTGGACTGGCTATTCGTTTCATATATGATATTATACATCTTTACTGAGCCACTTGGGGAGCCCAGGTGATGTCTCTAGTGATGACCCAAGAGACCAGCAGGTAAAACCATATTGAGTGTTAGATTATTCCATCACGTTCTAATTTCCGAACACTGGCAATTCTTATAAAGTACCTGGGCAAACCTTCCTAACCACACAGCCTCATTTCAGTCTGCACAGGAGGCACCTTGGGAGGATTCCTCACACCTTCCTTCCTGATGGTCAGTTCCCTTTTTTTCTCAGTGGAACTCACAGTACCTCTTCTGTTGGGCAGGAAGGAAATCCTTTGTTCCCCCACACTGCAAGTGCTTCATTAGAATTTTTTAGATATTTCCTGGAGAAGGAAATGGCAACCCACTCCAGTACTCTTGCCTGGAGAATCCCATGGAGGGAGGAGCCTGATAGGCTATAGTCTATGGGGTCGCAAAGAGTCGAACACGACTGAGCGACTTCACACCTTCACACACCATTAGGAAGTGTGGTCAGGGTGCAGGCAGCTGCTGGAGTATGGATAAAGCCAAGAATCACACCTCGGCTTTGCTCACAAACAGGACCACACCTCATCTTCCGGCTGCCCCCGAATGGCAGGACCATTCTCCAGGCAAGAATACTAAAGTGGGTTGCCATTTCCTACTCCAGGAAATCTTCCTGACCCAGGGATTGAACCCATGTCTCCTGCACTGGCAAGTGAACTCTTTATTGCTGAGCCACCAGGGAAGTCTTTGGAACATTAAGTAAGTCATTTAATGTGCTTGAATGGGTGATATTATGGCAGTGGTATTTTAGAAATCCTAGTCTAGTCCAGGTAAGACCTTGGCCAGGTAGATGTGAGAAGCAGAGAAGCCAGCTAGAGGTGGTGCAAGGAAGAGGGTCTCAAGCTGTGTCTGAAGGAAAGAGAGTAAAGAGGCTCTCTGAGTAGCATTTCCTCAGATGAAACAAAGAGACTTGGTATTCATGTTGATTTAGGGAGTGAGGATGAGAAGATAGCCAACACTGTTATCTCACATTCACTAACCTGGGATGTGGAAAAAGAACTGTCCATGTTAGCAATCTGGTATTTAGATAAATGCATCTATTTGTGTAGGTTTCCCCAGGGGCTCAACAGTAAACAATTCACCTGCAATGCAGAAGATACAGGTTTGATTCCTGGGTCAGGAAGATCCCCTGGAGATCTTGGAGAAGGAAATGGCAACATACTCCAATATGCTTGTTTGGCAAATCCCATGGACAGAGGACCCTGGTGGGCTACAATCCACAGGGTTGAAAAGAGTCAGACACTGCTTAGCAACCAAAGAACAACAACATCTATTTGTGGAGTAGGTATGATGAGTTGACGCTATTGAGTCTAACTACCTATTTGCTCTTTACAGCATTGAATATTGCTTCTACCACCAGTCCCATCTGCAACTGGGTGTTATTTTTGCTTTGGCTCCATCCCTTCATTCTTTCTGGAGTTATTTCTCCACTGATCTCCAGTAGCATATTTGGCACCTACCGACTTGGGGAGTTCATCTTTCAGTGTCCTATCTTATTGCCTTTTCATACAGTTCATGGGGTTCTCAAGGCAAGAATACTGAAGTGGTTTGCCATTCCCTTCTTCAGTGGACCACATTCTGTCAGACCTCTCCACCATGACCCGTCCATCTTGGGTGGCCCCACATGGCATGGCTGTGGTCCGTGTGATCAGATTGTCTAGTTGTCTGTGCTTGTGAATGTCAACATTCTAGGAATCAGAGAACTAAGATGGACTGGAATGGGTGAATTTAACTCAGATGACCATTATATCTACTACTGTGGGCAGGAATCCCTTAGAAGAAATGGAATAGCCATCATAGTCAAGAAAAAAGTCTGAAATGCAGTACTTGGATGCAATCTCAAAATTGACTAAATGATCTCTGTTCCTTTCCAAGGCAAACTATTCAATAAATGGTAATCCAAGTCTATGCCCCGACCAGTAATGCTGAAGAAGCTGAAGTTGAATGGTTCTATGAAGACCTACCAGACCTTCTATAACTAACACCCAAAAAAGATGTCCTTTCCATTATAGGGAACTGGAATGCAAAAGTAGGAAGTCAAGAAACACCTGGAGTAGCAGGCAAATTTTGCCTTGGAATACAGAATGAAGCAGGACAAAGGGTACCAGAGTTCTGCCAAGAGAAGGCACTGGTCATAGCAAACACCCTCGTCCAACAACACAAGAGAAGACTCTATTCATACACATCACCAGATGGTCAACAGTGAAATCAGATTGATTACATTCTTTGCAGCCAAAGATGGAGAAGCTCTATGCAGTCAGCAAAAACAAGACTGGGAGCAGACTGTGGCTCAGATCATGAACTCCTTATTGCCAAAATCAGACTTAAATTGAAGAAAGTAGGGAAAACCACTAGACCATTCAGGTATGACCTAAATCAAATCCCTTATGATTATACAGTGGAAGTGAGAAATAGATTTAAGGGACTAGATCTGATAGACAGAGTGCCTGATGAACTATGGAATGAGATTCCTGACATCGTACAGGAGACAGGGATCAAGACCATCCCCAAGAAAAAGAAATGCAAAAAAGCAAAGGCTGTCTAAGGAGGCTGTACAAATAGCCGTGAAAAGAAGAGAAGCAAAAAAGCAAAGGAGAAAAGGAAAGATATACCCATTTGAATGCAGAATTCCAAGAAGAATTGCAGAATTGAATTGAAGAATTGAATGCAGAATTCCAAGAATAGCAAAAAGAGATAAGAAAGCCTTCCTCAGCAATCAATGCAAAGAAATGGAGGAAAACAATAGAATGGGAAAGACTAGAGATCACTTCAAGAAAATTAGAGATACCATGGGAACATTTCATGCAAAGACGGGCTCAATAAAGGACTGAAATGGTATGGACTTAACAGAAGCAGAAGATATTAAGAAGAGGTGGCAAGAATACACAGAAGAACTGCACAAGAAAGATCTTCACGACCCAGATAATCACGAAGGTGTGATCACTCACACTTACCTAGAGCCGGACGTCCTGGAATGTGAAGTCAGGTGGGCCTTAGGAAGCATCACTACAAACAAAGCTAGTGTAGGTGATGCAATTCCAGTTGAGCTATTTCAAATCCTGAAAGATGATGCTGTGAAAGTGCTGCACTCAATATGCCAGCAAATTTGGAAAACTCAGCAGTGGCCACAGGACTGGAAAAGGTCAGTTTTCATTCCAATCCCAAAGAAAGGCAATGCCAAACAATGCTCAAACTACTGCACAATTGCACTCATCTCACATGCTAGCAAAGAAATGCTCAAAATTCTGCAAGCCAGGCTTCAGCAGTATGTGAACTGTGAACTTCCAGATGTTCAAGCTGGTTTTAGGAAAGGTACAGGAACCAGAGATCAAATTGCCAACATCCACTGGATCATCAAAAAAGCAAGAGAGTTGCAGAAAAATATATGTGTCTCCTTTATTGACTATGCCAAAGCTTTTGACTGTGTGGATCACAATAAACTGTGGAAAATTCTGAAAGAGATGGGAATACCAGACCACCTGACCTGCCTCTTGAGAAACCTGTATACAGATCAGGAAGCAACAGTTAGAACTGTACATGGAACAACAGACTGGTTCCAAATAGGAAAAGGAGTACCTCAAGCCTATATATTGTCACCGTTCTTATCATGGTACATCATGAGAAATGCTGGGCTGGAGGAAGCACAAGCTGGAATCAAGATTGCCAGGAGAAACATCAACAACCTCAGATATGCAGATGACACTACCCTTCTGGCAGAAAGTGAAGAACTAAAGAGCCTCTTGATGAAAGTGAAAGAAGAGAGTGAAAAAGTTGGCTTAAAGCTCAACATTCAGAAAACTAAGATCCTGGCATCTGGCCCCATCACTTCATGGCAAATAGAGGGGGAAACAGTGGAAACAGTGGCTGACTTTATTTTTCTGGGCTCTAAAATCACTGTAGATGATGAAATTAAAAGACACTTGTTCCTTGGAAGGAAAGTTATGACCAACTTAGCATATTCAAAAGCAGAGACATTACTTTGCCAACAAAGGTCCATATATTCAAGGCTATGGTTTTTCCAGTAGTCATGTATGGATGTGAGAGTTGGACTATAAAGAAAGCTGAGCACTGAAGAACTGATGCTTTTGAACTGTGGTGTTGGAGAAGACTCCTGAGAGTCCCTTGGACTGCAAGGAGACCCAACCAGTCCATTTTAAAGGAGATCAGCCCAGGGTGTTCACTGGAGGGCCTGATGTTGAAGCTGAAACTCCAATATTTTGGCTACCTGATGCGAAGAGCTGATTCATTTGAAAAGACCCTGATGCTGGAAGAGATTGAGGGCAGGAGGAGAAGGGGATGACAGAGGATGAGATGGTTGGATGGCATCACCAACTCAATGGACATGGGTTTGGGTGGACTCCGGGAGTTGGTGACGGACAGGGAGGCTTGGCGTGATGTGGTTTATGGGGACGCAAACAGTTGGATACGACTGAGTGACTCAACTGAACTACCTATTTAATACCTTCCCTGATAGGCTGTAAGTGCCAGGAGGACAGGAAACTTTTTTGTCATTAACCTCAGCATCTTCAGCATCTAGCACAAAGCCAGGTGCTTAGTGAATACTTTGTGACTATTCATTGAGTCAAACTGAGTAGAGTTTAAGGTGGTGGCCGGAAAGTTGAGTGAAGCTATAGGCATCAGGAAATATGGCTTCTTTGGGGAGGCATTCCTTTAAAAATGGTACTTAAAAGCCATGAAAGGATGATCACACTTGAGAGTAAATATAGAGAAAGAATAAAAGGACAACACTTTGGGGCCATTTCTAGTTTGAGAGTAAAAGGAGATAAAAGAATTGTATCTGACCGGGTTATTCTGTAATAAAAACAACTGCAGAAACTCAGCAGTGCAGCATCACGAGTTTATTTCCTACTCATAACGCTTGCCCAGCACAATCAATGGGACACGCGTTCAATCTGGCTACTCGCACACCTCTCTTGATGCAAATCTGCTGCTTCCTCAGATCCTTACTATTAGCACTATCCATCTGTGATTTTTCTGTTTTTTCTTCCAGCATCAACTACTAGCTCTCTCACTATGGAATCATTTTCAAACTTTTGAAGAGAGAAAATCTAATTGGTCCAAGAAGTCAACATCCATCCCTTTGGACCCTATCTAGCCTGTTGTTTGTCTGACTGTGGATCAAAGGCCATCATTTTATCTAATTCTCTGTGACCAGGAGGGATCACATTAGAGGAAGTAACAGCCCAAAGATTTTACCTGAGTTGCCTTCTCCAAGCTTCAGGTCCATTCCCAAGATGTTTGTTCAGGAGCAGCCTTACTTATATGGCTGTTTCCGAAGGAGACCAAGGGGCCAGTGATAGAGTGAGAATTCAATGCTTTTTTGGAGGGGAGGGGGAGATTTATCTAAATTTATTTAAATTTATTTTTATTTGCAATTACAACCCCAATAAATTTGTATTTATAGACCTATTCTTATTTTCCTCTTTCTCTTTAATTTCTGAATTCATCTCAGAACAAAAAATGTAAGTTTTGAGGTCCGTTGAAGTGGAGGAAAAAAGAGACAAGAAATACTTTCATTTGATGTCTTTGTTTTATCTGTAATATGAGCACAATTCAGGGAAAAAATATAAACTGGGCTGTCACTACTAGAAGAAATGCTGTAATATCAAGTGTCCTACTTACAGATGTAAAAAGGGGGAAAAATGCAAGAAATTGGAAATCAGATCACAAATGCTTTCCCACCAAAGATCAGCATCTTGAGCTCAGAGACTTGGTAAATGAAATGGTTGACCAGCACTGGTCCTACAAGGTTTGCCCCCAGAAGAAAAACATCTGACCTTCCTGTAAGATTCGGCAGCTAACAAGTTGCTCTTACCTCTCATCTTACTGGAGCATCTCCAGTCCTTTAAGTTGTAAATAGATGTTGCTATCCAAATTTTCAGAAGAGGAAATCAAAGCCAGAGAAATTGAAATCTAGCCAAGATTTTAAAATAAATATGGGCAGATGCAAAGATTTGAATTCAGATTTTCTAATGCCTGTGTTGTGTTTCTTTGGGTTGTAGAAAGCTTTTCCCTCTTTCACCTCCTGCAGTTCACTAGGACGCAGTGAAACGGCACAATTTCAGGCACCGATGACCCAAAACGGTGACAGTTAGTGCCACCAACTGTGTGACCTTGGACAAATAACTTGGCTCTCTACTTTTCATCTTCTTCAAGTAGAAAGCTGAGAAAATTATAACCTAACTCCAGGGCTTCATGTGATTTAAATAACGTCTTTAAAGTACTTAGCGTATGTTGAGCACTACTAGATGGGGAAACAGTGACAGACTTTATTTTCTTTGGCTCAAAAATTACTGCAGATGGTGACTGCAGCCATGAAATTAAAAGACACTTGTTTCTTGGAAGAAAAGCTATGACCAGCCTAGATAGCATATTAAAAAGCAGAGACATTACTTTGCTGACAAAGGTCCATCTAGTCAGAGCTATGGTTTTTCTAGCAGTCATGTATGGATGTGAGAGTTGGACCATAAAGAAAGCTGAGTGCTGAAGAATTGATACTTTTGAACTGTGGTATTGGAGAAAACTCTTGAGAGTCCCTTGGACTGCAAGGGGATCAAACCAGTCAATCCTAAAGGAAATCAATCCCGAATATTCATTGGAAGGACTGATGCTGAAGCTGAAGCTCCAATACTTTGGCCACCTGATGTGAAGAGCCTATTCATTGGAAAATCCCTGATGCTGGGAAAGACTGAAGGCAGGAGGAGAAAGTGATGACAGAGGATGAGATGCCTGGAAGGTATCACTGACTCAGTGGACATGAGTCTGATCAAGCTCCGGAAAATAGTGAAGGATAGGGAAGCTTGGCATGCTGCAGTCCAAGGGGTCCTCGAATTGGACACAACTGAGCGACTGAACTACATTATTACCATTGAAATAATTCCTTCGGGTTAAGCTGTTTCTATCATATTAAAATGTAAATAAGACTCTTGGCAGGTCAAGTACATTAATCTATAGAGTTAACTTGTTAAGAAGGAACTGAGGCAGGAGGGTTTCCTCAATTAGAAGGGAAAAACTGAAGCAGACAGGGCGGGGGAGGCGTGTCCAGATGAGCGCCTCAGGCTGGGGCTGAGTGCGCCTGCGCAATGAACAGGATCCTGCGCACGCGTCTTGGCTCAGGGCTTTGGCCCCAGAGACGGCTCACAGCAGCCATGAGCCTGACTGTCACATGTGTCCCCTGGGTTGTGTTTGCTGGTAGGAGCCCCTGGGACGCCCTGAAAGATGTGAGATACAGAATCTCCCCAGTCATCGCTCAGAAATTCATTTGAGGGCATTAAAAGTAGTTCTTATTCTAAGGAAGGGGCCACATTTTGTGAACCTCTGCCCACCCTCATTCCCAGATGACACCACCTGAACCTATGAAGGCAGGCTGGGGTCCAAACTTGTCTGGGGAGGAAATGACAAGTAAACTGAGGAAAATGTTCTCAACCTCAATAGAAGTCCAAGAAATAAGAGTTATACTAATCATTAGTACAATAAAATACCTTGAAAGGGTTTAAACCAAGGGAGGATTGTGGTGAGAGTACTTTGAAAAAAATTGCCTCTAACTCTCTGGGCACATCTGTATGTAAATGGAAATATGTGAACCGTGAACTTCCTGATGTTCAAGCTGGTTTTAGAAAAGGCAGAGGAACCAGAGATCAATTTGCCAACATCTGCTGGATCATGGAAAAAGCAAGAGAGTTCCAGAAAAACATCTATGTCTGCTTGATTGACTATGCCAAAGCCTTTGACTGTGTGGATCACAATAAACTGTGGAAAATTCTGANGGTGACTGCAGCCATGAAATTAAAAGACGCTTACTCCTTGGAAGAAAAGTTATGACCAACCTAGATGGCGTATTCAAAAGCAGAGACATTACTTTGCCGACTAAGGTCCGTCTAGTCAAGGCTATGGTTTTTCCTGTGATCATGTATGGATGTGAGAGTTGGACTGTGAAGAAAGCTGAGTGCCGAAGAATTGATGCTTTTGAACTGTGGTGTTGGAGAAGACTCTTGAGAGTCCCTTGGACTGCAAGGAGATCCAACCAGTCCATTCTGAAGGAGATCAGCCCTGGGACTTCTTTGGAAGGAATGATGCTAAAGCTGAAACTCCAGTACTTTGGCCACCTCATGTGAAGAGTTGACTCATTGGAAAAGACTTTGATGCTGGGAGGGATTTGGGGCAGGAGGCGAAGGGGATGACAGAGGATGAGATGGCTGGATGGCATCACGGACTCGATGGACGTGAATCTGAGTGAACTCCGGGAGTTGGTGATGGACAGGGAGGCCTGGCATGCTGTAATTCATGGGGTCGCAAAGAGTCGGACACGACTGAGCGACTGAACTGAACCGAAGATAAAAGATTTTTTAATGCTGAAGTGTCAGTATTTTAAGGATTTAAAAATAATGGGTGACTTCTCTGGGGGTCCCGTGGTTAAGAATCCACCTTGCAATGGTAAAGACAAGGGTTCCCTCTCTGATCAGAAAACTAAGACCCCACTTGCCCAGGTACAACTAAGTAAGCTTGGAGCCACAACTAGAGAGTCCCTATGCTACCACCGAAAGATCCTCCATGATGCAATGAAGATCCCATGCGGTGCAACTAAGACCCAACGCAGCCAAATAAATAGATAAAATTTTAAAAATAAATAAAAATGCTGAAATACTGCAACATTGGTATTATGCTCACTGCAGAAGTTCTGCTTGGTGTCATCCACTCAGGTGTCCCTACTTTTCTCCGCTCCCTCCATCTTTCCTGTTTCTGCTTCCAGGAAAACTACCAGACTCCACTGTCCTTTTCCTTCTTTAACCCTTTTCTATTTTCTTGTCTAGGTCACACAATTAGACCATTTCATCCACTAAGCATGTTAGAGTGCTTTGCAAACAAAGGCAAAATCTTTGTACTTTAGGAGTTTACAGCCCAATGGAGACAAGGATACAGGTAAATGTAACACAAGGCAGAAGAAAAATGTTGCATCTTAAATATAAATTAAATACTACAGTCTTTCAAACCATGAGGAAAACAGATTTTGTGGTGAATCTCTGTCCACCTTTGGCAGATGTTGAAGTGGAGGCCCCCAGGGAGGAAGTGATTCCCTTAGGTGCCAGGATCTGTTTCTCATATATATATAAGATCAGGCACTTCCTCCGTGTGTCTTTAGCAGCATGACCCTGAGTGGACCAGGGTTCCATTGTAAAGTCTGAGATCCCTAGGCAAATGAGGTACGCTGCTTTTCGTGGTCAAGTTTCTGGGAAATACTACATAGCCTATCCTCTTTTTGGAGTTCAAAGTGACCATTCAAGTATTAAAGTTTCCTAGAAGTTCAATAGAGGAGAGAGATTTATTCCTCAGCCTGGAATCTTCCTTCACACCTTCAGAGCCCTGAAGATCCAGTCTTCAAGTCAGAGAAGCCTTGGAGCATCCTTGGAGACCCAGTCCAGGTCAGTTCCTCCTCCCTCCACTGACTGTTCTGCTCTATGCTGGAAAAGAAAGGAGAGAAAGTCCTCTGAATGCCTCTGTGGCCAGCTTCTCGGGCAGTTACTTGTGTGTACATTAAGAATGATCTTTATCTAACTTTTAGGATGAGGGATATTTATCATGGCTGTTGATTAGTGACACGATTCAGGAGCTTATATCTGAGCCCATATGTCATTACTTGTGATATATAATCCCCTCGCTGGAAATTTTCTATTTTACTTCTTTAATGTCAAAATAATACACTAACTTTTATTCACTTTACTACTGCTTTTAAAAATAGGTAATACATTCACATGGCACAAAATTCAAAAGCCAAAAGAGTTTGATGTGAGATGTACTCTCTGCAAATTCTGTCCCCAGTAGCCCAGTTTATATATATGTATTATATATATATAGTGTGTGTGTGTTACCCCTTGCCATTCTTCCCAAAGGGGATGGCTACAGATACACATTGTTATGCTCTTTGCACTTAAAAATACATTTTGGTAATAGCACATTATATGTACATAGAGAGGTCCTCATTTGTTTTAATAGCTGTGTTGTATTCCATTGTGGGCTTCCTAAGTGGTACCGCGGTAAAGAATCTGCCTGCCAATGCAGGAGTTGCAGTTTCCATCTCTGGGTAGGGAAGATGCTCTGGAGAAGGAAACAACAACCCATCCCAGTATTCTTGCCTGGGAAGTCCCATGGATGGAGGAACCTGGTGGGCTATAGTCCATGGGGTACCAAAGAGTTGGACATGACTTAGCAACTAAAGAACAATAATAATAAATCACATTGTATGTGTTGTTGTTCAGTCCCTCAGTCACATACGAGGCTGCGATCCCATGGACTGCAGCACAGCAGGCTTCCCTGTCCTTCACCATCTCCCAGAACTTGCTCAAACTCAGGTCCATTGAGTCAGTGATGCTAACCAACCATCCTGTCCTCTGCCGTCTCCTTCTCCCAATTTCAATCTTTTGTAGCACAAGGGTCTTTTCTAATGAGCTGGCTCTTTGCATCAGGTGGTCAGAGTTTTGGAACTTCAGTTTCAGCATCAGTCCTTCTAATAAATATTTAGAACTGATTTCCTTTGGGATTGACTGGCCTGATCCCCTTTCAGTCCAAGGGACTCTCGAGAGTCTTCTCCAACACCACAGTTCAAAAGTATAAATTCTTTGGTTTGCAACCTACTTTACGGTCCAACTCTCACACCCATACATGACTACTGGAAAAATCATAGCTTTGAGTAGATGGACCTTTGTTGGCAAAGTAATGTCTCTGCCTTTTAATATGCTGTCTAGGTTGGTCATAGCTTTTCTTCCAAGGAACAAGCGTCTTTTAATTTCATGGCTGCAGTCACCATCTGCAGTGATTTTGCAGCCCAAGAAAATAAAGCCTGTCACTGTTTCCACTGTTTCCCCATCTATTTCCCATGAAGTGATGAGACTGGATGCCATGATCTTCATTTTATGAATGTTAAGTTTTAAGCCAGCTTTTTCACTCTCCTCTTTCACCTTCATCAAGAGGCTCTTTAGTTCTTCTTTGCTTTCTGTCATAAGTGTGGTGTCATCTACATATCTGAAGTTATTGATATTTCTCCTGGCAATCTTGATTCCAGCTTGTGATTCATCCAGCCTGGCATTTCTCATGATGTACTCTGCATATAAGTTGAATAAGCAGGGTGACAATATACAGCCTTGAAGTACTCCTTTCCCAACTTGGAACCAGTTTGTTGTTTCATGTCCAGTTCCAACTGTTGTTTCTTGACCTGCATACAGGCTTTGCAGGAAGCTGGTAAGGTGTTCTGGTATTCTCATCTCTTTAAAATTTTCCAGAGTTTGTTGTGATCCACACAGTCAAAGGCTTTAGTGTAGTCAGTGAAGCAGAATAGATGTATTTCTGGAACTCTCTTGCTTTTTCTATGATCCAGAGGATGTTGGCAATTTGAACTCTTGCTCCTCTGCCTTTTCTAAAACCAGCTTGAACATCTGGAAGTTCTCGGTGTATATACTGTTGAAGCCTAGCTTGGAGAATTTTGAGCATTACTTTGCTAATGTGTGAGATGAGTGCAATTGTGAGGTAGCTTGAACATTCTTTGGCATTGCCTTTCTTTGGGATTGGAATGAAAATTGACCTTTTCCAGTTCCGTGCCCACTGCTGAGTTTTCCAAATTTGCTGGCATATTGAGTGCGACACTTTCACAGCATCATCTTTTAGGATGTGAAATAGCTCAACTGGGATTCCAAACCTCCACTAGCTTTGTTTGTATGGTGCTTCCTCAGGCCTGCTTGACTTCGTACTCCCAGATGTGTGGTTCTAGGTGAGTGGTCACACTATCGTGATTATCTGGGTCATTAAGACCTTTTTTGTATAGTTCTTCTGTGTATTCTTGTCACCTCCTCTTAATACCTTTTGCTTCTCTTAGGTCCATACCATTTCTGTCCTTTATTGTGCCTATCTTTGCATGAAATATTCCCTTGGTATCTCTAATTTTCTTGAAGAGATCTCTAGTCTTTCCCATTCTATTGTTTTCCTCTATTTCTTTGCATTGATCACTGAGAAAAGCTTTCTTATCTCTCCTTACTATTCTTTGGAACTCTGCATTCAGATGGGTATATCTTTTCTTTTCTCCTTTGCCTTTAGCTTCTCTTCTTTTCCCAGCTATTTGTAAGGCCTCCCCAGACAACCATTTTGCCTTTTTGCATTTCTTTTTCTTGGGGGATGGTTTTGATCACTGCCTCCTGTACAATATCATGCACCTCCATGTTATTCAGGCACTCTGTCTTTAGATCTAATCCCTTGAATGTATTTGTCACTTCCATTGTATAATTGTAAGGGATTTCATTTAGGTCATATGTGATTGGACTAGTAGTTTTCCCTACTTTCTTCAATTTAAGTCTGGATTTTGCAATAAGGAGTTCATGATCTGAGCCACAGTCAGCTTCTGGTCTTGTTTTTGCTGCTGTATAGAGCTTTTCTATCTTTGTCTGCAAAGAATGTAGTTAATCTGATTTTGGTATTGACTATATGGTGATGTCCATGTATAGAGTTGTCTCTTGTGTTGTTGGAAGAGGGTGTTTGCTATGACCAGTGCGTTTTCTTGACAAAAATATGTTAGCCTTTGCCCTACTTCATTTTGTACTTCAAGGCCAAATTTTCCTGTTGCTCCAGGTATCTCTTGACTTCCTATTTTTGCCTTCCAGTCCCCTATAATGAAAAGGACACCTTTTTTTGTGTGTTAGTCCTAGAAGATCTTGTAGATCTTCATAGAACCATTCAACTTCAGCTTTTATGGCATTAGTGGTTGGGATAAGACTTGGATTACCGTGATATTGAATGGTTTGCCTTGGAAACAAACAGATCATTCTGTTGTTTTTGAGATTGCACCCATGTGCTGCATTTAGGACTCTTTTGTTGCCTATGAGGTGATTCTTGCCCACAATAGTAGATATAATGGTCATCTGAATTAAATTTGCCCATTCTGGTCCATTTTAGTTTACTGATTCCTAAAATGTTGATGTTCACTCTTGCCATCTCCTGTTTTAACCACTTCCAATTTACCTTGGTTCATGGACCTAACTTTCCAGGTTCCTATGCAATACTGTTATTTACAGTATTGGGCTTTGCAAGTGGCTCAGTGGTAAAGAATCTGCCTGCCAGTGCAGGAGATCCAGGTTCCATCGCTGGGTCAGGAATATCCTCTGGAGAAGGAAATGACAATCCATCCCAGTATTCACGCCTGGGAAGTTCCATGGATTGAGGAGCCTGGCAGGCCTACAGTCCATGGGGCCCCAAAGAGTTTCACATGACTTAGCAGCTAAAGAACACCACCACCAACAAACTCCCTTGTATGTACCATCATCTATTTAAGCATGGCATTTAGGCTATTTCTAGTCTTTCATTCTAGTCAAATCTGCAGTAAATAAATTGAGAATATTTGTAAAATTAGGTAGTAGCCTCCTGCCACTAAAACAAATCCAGAAAGTTAGTTGAGGATCTGTAAAAATCTTTTTATAATATGCTTTGTAGTATTGAGTCAGGCAATATACATAAATTACTAATAAACTGGGGTAAGAAAAACTTTGATAATTAGCATTTATGCTGAGCACACAACATACAGGGAACTAAAGGCAACTAAAGGCAAAAGGGAACTAAAAGCAAAAGATCCTAAACTTACAGGGTCTGGTGGTTTTATGTTAGGCCACAGGACTGGAAAAATGTCAGTTTTCATTCCAGTTCCAAAGAAAAGCAATGCTAAAGAATGCTCAAACTACCGCACAATTGCACTCATCTCACACGCTAGTAAAGTAATGCTCAAAATTCTCCAAGCCAGGCTTCAGCAATACCTGGACCATGAATTTCCAGATGTTCAAGCTGGTTTTAGAAAAGGAGGAGGAACAAGAGATCAAATCGCCAACATTTGTTGGATCATCGAAAAAGCAAGAGAGTTCCAGAAAAACATCCATTTCTGCTTTATTGACTATGCCACAGCCTTGACTGTGTGGATCACAATAAACTGGAAAATTCTGAAAGAGATGGGAATACATAGGTGCTGCTACAGACCACCTGACCTGCTTCTTGAGAAACCTATCTGCAGGTCAGGAAGCAACAGTTAGAACTGGACATGGAACAACAGACTGGTTCCAAATAGGAAAAGGAGTACATCAAGGCTGTATATTATCACTGTGCTTATCACGGTACATCATGAGAAACGCTGGGCTGGATGAAGCACAAGGTGGAATCAAGATTGTTGGGAGAAATATCAATAACCACAGATATGCAGATGACACTACCCTTATGGCAGAAAGTGAAGAGGAACCAAAGAGCTTCTTGATGAAAGTGAAAGAGGAGAGTGAAAAAGTTGGCTTAAAGCTCAACACTCAGAAAACAAAGATCATGGCATCCGGTCCCATCACTTCATGGGAAAGATATGGGGAAACAGTGGAAACAGTGGCTGACTTTATTTTTGGGGGCTCCAAAATCACTGCAGATGGTGATTGCAGGCATGAAATTAAAAGATGCTTACTCCTTGGAGGGAAAGCTATGACCAACCTAGACAGCATATTAAGAAGCAGAGACATTTGTCAACAAAGGTCCATCTAGTCAAGACTATGGTTTCTCCAGTAGTCACGTATGGATGTGAGAGTTGGACTATAAAGAAAGCTGAGCGCCAAAGAATTGATGCTTTTGAACTGTGGTGTTGGAGAAGACTCTTGAGAGTCCCTTGGACTGCAAGGAGATCCAACCAGTCCATCCTAAAGGAGATCAGTCCTGAGTGTTCCTTGGAAGGACTGATGTTGAAGCTGAAACTCCAATATTTTGGCCACCTGATGCAAAGATCTGACTCATATGAAAAGACCCTGATGCTGGGAAAGATTGAGGGCAGGAGGAGAAGGGGACGATAGAGGATGAGATGGTTGGATGGCATCACTGACTCAATGGACATGAGTTTGGGTAAACTCTGGGAGTTGGTGATGGACAGGGAGGCCTGGCGTGCGGTTCATGGGGTCACAAAGAGTCGGACACGACTGAGTGACTGAACTGAACTGAAGATAGAAGTGCCTCTTGGATGGTAACCAAATGCCCCAGGGTGCTTAAATAACAATGAAGCTAGTCATGCAATGTTAGTTTTTACTGGGTTTGTCAATTTTTAGATTTAAGAATGTTAAAAATTTTTTTTTACATTTACATTTAATAGCAGTAAAATAATAATTCCACAAGTTAACATTTATTAAACACTTAACTATATTCAGACACTATTCTGTGTACAAATATCACCTCATTTAATGCATTATGAAACTGATGCCATTATCATACCATTTTACTTATTTTATAAAGCTATAGTTAATTTACACTGTGTTAGTTTCAAGTGTACAGCAAAGTTATTCAGTTATTCAGGTTCTTTTCCATTATAGGTTAAGTAGTCTTCTCTGTTCTATATAGTAGGTCCTTGCTGTTTACCTATTATATATCTATTAGTGTGTCTATGTTAATTTCAAGCTCCTAATTTATTTCTCCTCATCCCCTTGCTATCCTCTGTAGTAAACATAAATTTTTTTCGTCTGTGGATGTGAGTCTGTTTCTGTTTTGTAAATAAGTTCATTTTTAAAGATTTCATTTATAAGTGATATCCTGTGGTATTTGTCTTTCTCTGTCTGACTTTCTTCACTTGGTAAAGCATCCCCATTTAGCTTTAAATAACTGCTTCCTTTGGCATATTTGGGAAAAAAGGGAGATTTTGTCATAGGCTCATTCCAGTGTTATCCAGTGATAGCTAGTGCTGAGTCATGTGTTGGCATCATCACTCTCTGTTTTCCATGGACTACTTTAGCAGCCAGAGGGCCAGGACCAAGGTGACACAAGTGAGGCAGCTAGGAAACAAGGTTCAGAGGCATTTACTCTAAGAGTTGTGTAGCAGAAAGTTGGTTTGCCCACCTGACGTGGCCTGGAATCCATGGGCTTGAGTTCCTGGAGAGGTGGATGGAGGTGGGTCTGATCTATGTCACTTCAAGGCAACACACCACAGTGATTAAGACTAAATTCTGGAGCTGGACATATTGCTAACTAACTCTCTTTGTATTTCATTTTCCTCATTTGTAGAATGAGGAAGATAATGCTAGAAATATAGCCTACTTTGGTAGTGTTGTCATGAGTTAATAAAAGCGCAGTACAAAGAGTAGCCTTGGCACATGGTTAACTGTTCAATAATTCACAGCTTTTCCTCTTAATGCCATCTCCAGTTCTAGTCTCACATACCTCCATGGCACCACCACCCAGACCTGTAAAACTATATTAAACTTTATAAGGAATTTGTAGAAAATTAAGCAGAATTGTAAAGAGAATTTAAAGTTGTCAGGCAAAACATTATTTCCTCAAGATGCAAACGAAAAGCACACCCCCCACCGCGCTTCGTTTTCTTTTCTATAAAGTGGCCTCCTTCCCTTGCCACAGGATTTGCATATGGCTCACCATGGTTGCAGACCCTGAGTTGTCATTCTCTGCTCATCCCCTCCAAAGCCTATCTTTGCAGGAGAAATATTTGGCAGTCTATTTGTTTCAGGTCAGCAATGGCATCTGGGACCACCAGCAGGACAGTCCAAGGTAGGCACTGGCAGCCACGTTCAGCCTCCTGCAAAATCTCGCAGCCAAGTGTCCCTCTCTGGGACATCTGCTTGTTGTCCCCATACCTGTCAGCGCTGCCTTGATATCCTTTGGGGGTAGTCACTCCTTCTCTGTGACCAGTCAGAAGGTTGAGATAGTTTTTACCCTTAGTTCTAGGGGTGAACTTAAGCCAGTAAATAGTGCCTGTACCCCTGGCTCTGGTAATTGACTCAGACTGTGTGTATTAGTCACTCAGTTGTGTCCAGCTCTTTACGATCACATGGACTGTAGCCCACCAGGCTCCTCTGTCCATGGAATTCTCCAGGCAAGAATACTGGAGTGGGTTGCTATTCCCTTCTCCAGGGGGTCTTCCAACCCAGGGGTTGAACCTGGGTCTCCTGCACTGCAGGCAGATTCTTTACCAACTGAGCCACCAGGGAAGCCCGGGCTCAGGATATCGCTCAACATAGCCAATCACAGACAAGGAGAGAAGAGGAGACATTTTCTGGTAATTCTGGTCTTGCTATTTTTGCAGTGGCTTTTTGCTGTCATGATCTTCCTTTTTCACTAGATGTGTATGAGGAAGGGTTTAGCATAGGTGCTGCTACAGTCATTTTAGAATCAGGAGGGCAGAACCTGGTTAAGAATGGCATCAACACCAGGAACACACAGTTACACACACACACACACACACACACACAGAGAGAGAAAAAAAAGAGAGAGAGGAGTCTTGGGTCTAGATGAAGTTGCACCTGACCTCTTTGGATTGTTTAGTTATGTGAGACAGTCTATTCTTTTTATTGTTTAAGCCATTTTGAGTTATGTTTTCTGTTGCTTTCTCCATAGTGACCTAATTGATAGAGCTTGTTTTCTAAGATTCCAGTAGAGAGTGAAATGGTCAAAATCTCTCTTTCTCTCTCAATACTTTTAGTTGCACTTATTTCAGAGGTGAAATTGAGATAGGAGTTTTATCACATTGCCTAAAAGTTGTGGATCTTTGTTGGTTATATCTTGGGGCTTCCTTGGTGGCTCAGTAGTAAAGAATCCACCTGCCAATGCAAGAGACGCAGGTTGGATCCCTGGGTTGGGAAGATCTCCTGGAGATGGAAATGGCAAACCACTCCAGTATTCTTGCCTGGGAAATCCCATGGACAGAAGAGCCTGTCTATCCATAGCATGACAAAGAGTTAGACATGACTGAAGTGACTGAGCATGCTTGCATAATAAGTAAGTGGAGTCACCAAGGGAAAAGGGTAGAATAATTATCTCAAAAAAAGGCTTCGAAACTCCCCAATTCAATAAAAACTATAACCCACAAATCCAAGAAGGTCAACAAACTCCATACACAAGGAATATCAAGAAAACTACATTGAGCTACATTGTGATCCACTTGCTTACAAAAAGTGATGAGAAAATCTCAAAAGTAGCCAGGCATAGAAGACACATAAAGCACAAAAGCTTGAAGACAAAAAAGACAGCATGTTCTCAATGGAAATAATACATGCCAGAAAGCGGTGGAGAAACATCTTTAAAGTTCTAAAGGAAAAAATAATTCAGTCCACAATTCTACATCCAATAAAAATATTTTTTAAAATAGAGATATAGAGAAGCTGAGAAAATTCATCACAGCAGACCTGCAGTACAAGAAACGTTAAAGGAAAATCATTTAGAAAGAAGAAAAATGATATCAGATGGCAATCTGGATCAACCAAAGGGAGGAAGATTAATAGAATGGTAATTATATGGGTAAATACAAAATAAGTTTAAGTTTCTTGAAAGATAATGGGCTTTTTAATGCAAAATTAATAGCAATGTATTGTAGGGTTTATAATTTATGAAGAACTTGTTAGTATGGCAACAACAGCATAAAGATTGGAAAGGGAAAAGTGGAAGTGTATTACCCTAAGATTCTCGTACCGCATGTGGAAAGTGTTACTTAGTCATGTCTGACTTTACCGTATGTGGAAAGTGTTAGTTGCTTAGTCAGGTCAGACATGTGG
Source organism: Redunca redunca (assembly GCA_006410935.1). Lineage (NCBI taxonomy): Eukaryota > Metazoa > Chordata > Mammalia > Artiodactyla > Bovidae > Redunca > Redunca redunca. The sequence goes on along the minus strand of SJYQ01009719.1, from coordinate 236,901 downwards.
TCATGTCTGACCCCATGGACTGTAGCCCACCAGGTTCCTCTGTCCATGGAATTCTCCAGGCAAGAATACTGGAATGGGTTGCCATTCCCTTCTCCAGGGTATTTTCCTGACCTAGAGATTGAACCCAGGTCATCTGCATTGCAGGCAGGTTCTGTACAGTCTGAGCCACCAGGGAAGGCCTTTACTATATGTGGAAGTCATGTAATTTTTTTGAAGGTAGACTGCATTACATTAAAAATAAGTAAATCTTAAAGCAACCACTGAAAAAAACATAAAATGTAATAACTAGTAAGTCAACAAAGTAAATTAAACAGTATCATAAAAAATACTCAAATATTCCAAAAGAAGGCAAAAAAGGAGAAACAGAAAACAAAGAATAGATGGAACAAACAAAAAACAAATTGCAAGATGGTAGATTTAAACCAAACTGATCGGTTATCACAAAAAATGTGAATAGTGTGAAAGTGAAAGTGCTCATTGCTCATCGTGTCTGACTCTGTGACCCTATGGAGTGTAACCTGCCAGGCTCTTCTGTCCATAGAATTCTCCAGGCAAGAGACTGGAGTGGGTAGCCACTCTCTTCTCCAGGGAATCTTCCCAAACCTTGAATCAAACCTGGGTCTCCTGCATTGCAGGCAGATTCTTTACCATCTGAGCCACCAGGTAAATGGTGTAAATGTCACAGTTTAAGACAGTGATTTTCAAGTTGGATAAGAAAGCCATAGTTGACTCTTATCATAGTTGACACCATAGTTGACACCTCATGCTTATAAGAACCACTTCAAATATAATGACAAATAGATTAAAAATAAAAAATGGATGGTACTTAAGATGGATGGCTTGAGCCATGCCACCTTGATTTCTTGCCACAAATCAAGAATTGTGTTCAGGAGACTTCTGTTAGTATATATGTTCAGCTTCAACCTATTTTTTTTTTTTTTTGGATTGTGTATATTTTATGATACTATTTGCAGGAATTTCTGTAGGAGAAACAGCCTGCCTATTTCACATAAATGTGGAGTCACAGTATATGGCCAATTACTCAGACTAGAGGAAACTCTTTAATGAAAGCCAGGTGCACAGTCAGTCTGGAGCAACTGAGTTGACATGGTGTCTTTTAGTGAAAACTGAATGTGACAAATATGAGAATAATCCAAAATTAGGAAAAATATCTGAAGAGAGAGAAAACATTCCTGGATTGACATAATAACCATGTGCAAACATAAACTGCCAAAGTGTGAAGAAAATATTCTTCTAGGCACAGAGAGATGGCTGCCCAAGAAACAGAAGCTTTATCTTAAGACAAGGATTACTTCATGGGAAATAGATGGGGAAACGGTGGAAACAGTGTCAGACTTTATTTTTGGGGGCTCCAAAATCACTGCAGATGGTGATTGCAGCCATGAAATTAAAAGACGCTTACTCCTTGGAAGAAAAGTTATGACCAACCTAGATAGCATATCCAAAAGCAGAGACATTACTTTGGCGACTAAGGTCCATCTAGTCAAGGCTATGGTTTTTCCTGTGGTCATGTATGGATGTGAGAGTTGGACTGTGAAGAAGGCTGAGCGCTGAAGAATTGATGCTTTTGAACTGTGGTGTTGGAGAAGACTCTTGAGAGTCCCTTGGACTGCAAGGAGATCCAACCAGTCCATTCTGAAGGAGATCAGCCCTGGGATTTCTTTGGAAGGAATGATGCTAAAGCTGAAACTCCAGTACTTTGGCCACCTCATGCGAAGAGTTGACTCACTGGAAAAGACTTTGATGCTGGGAGGGATTGGGGGCAGGAGGAGAAGGGGACGACAGAGGATGAGATGGCTGGATGGCACTACTGACTCGATGGACGTGAGTTGAGTGAACTCTGGGAGTTAGTGATGGACAGGGAGGCTTAGCGTGCTGCAATTCATGGGGTCGCAAAGAGTCGGACACGACTGAACGACTGAACTGAATTGAAGATAACTTATCAAGAACATCTACACTTGGATGATGAAATTCAATGTATCTTTGATGGAAGTGGATATTTTAAGGGATAAAGAGGACTGATAGATTCAGATTTGTATGTTGAAAGTGGACATAACACTTCCCAGAGGGACTTATTACCCTCTCACCCTGGATGAAAAGAAATATGTAATGGAAATGAAGTTGTTTGTTGAAGAACCAATATTACATACAACTGACTAGCCGATCAAATTCAAAACCTCAAAACTTGATGTTCGAGGATCTCTCATGAAATTTTTGGCACAAACAACATAGTGGTACTCTCTAGAAACTAATGAACTCTTTAAAGGTCCTATATGTGACAATTAAGAAAAAAATTGATCAGTTCTCTCTTGCTTATACATTGTAAACTTGAAGCTAGGCTTTTTTTCCTTGGTTATAATATTTGAACAAAATTTTTTAATGAAACAATAAAACTGATTTTATCATGAAATGAAACTGTGATAATGTGGGTAAATCACATTTATGAATGATTCATTTTCTCTAAATCAGGGATTGTATTCAATTGACTTCTGTTAGTATATACCTTCAGCTTCAACCTGCAGGAAGGCTGAATCTCCCAAAATATAAATATTTAGCATATTTTACCTGAACATTATTGTTAAGCTTTAAGTCAGATATCAGTCCATGCAATCCCTTCCCTATGAAGAATAATGACAGAAGAAGATGATGGAGGAGTAGGTGGACATGGAGCACGTCTCTCTCCATGGATACATCAGGAATACACCTTCAGACATAGAAGTGCATGCAGAACACCAGTTGAGAGTGGACAGAGTACCTGACCAGTCAGTTCAGTTCAGTTCAGTTCAGTTGCTCAGTCGTGTCTGACTCCCTGTGACCCCATGAACTGCAGCATGCCAGGCCTCCCTGTCCATCACCAACTCCCGGAGTTCACTCAGACTTACGTCCACTGAGTCAGTGATGCCGCCCAACCATCTCATCCTCTGTGGTCCCCTTCTCTTCCTGCCCCCAATCTTTCCCAGCATCAGGATCTTTTCAAATGAGTCAACTCTTCACATCAGATGGCCAAAACATTGGAGTTTCAGCTTCAACATCAGTCCTTCCAATGAACACCCAGGACTGATCTCCTTTAGAATGGACTGGTTGGATCTCCTTGCAGTCCAAGGGACTCTCAAGAGTCTTCTCCAACACCACAGTTCAAAAGCATCAATTCTTCGGTGCTCAGCTTTCTTTATAGTCCAACTCTCACATCCATACGTGGCTACTGGAAAAACCATAGCTTTGACTAGATGGACCTTTGTTGGCAAAGTAATGTCTTTGCTTTTGAATATGCTATCTAGGTTGGTTATAACTTTCCTTCCAAGGAGCAAACGTCTTTTAATTTCATGGCTGCAATCACCATCTGCAGTGATTTTGGAGCCCCCCAAAATAAAGTCAGCCACTGTTTCCGCTGTTTCCCCATCTATTTGCCATGAAGTGATGGGACCAGAGGCCATGATCTTCGTTTTCTGAATGTTGAGCTTTAAGCCAACTTTTTCACTCTCCTCTTTCACTTTCATTAAGAGGCTCTTTAGTTCTTCTTCACTTTCTGTCATAAGTGTGGTGTCATCTGCATATCTGAGGTTATTGATATTTCTCCCAACAATCTTGATTCCAGCTTGTGCTTCATCCAGCCCAGTGTTTCTCATGATGTACTCTTGCATATAAGTTAAATAAGCAGGGTGAATGGAAAAGTATATATAGAACCATGCAAAACTTGGTAGGATGAAGGAACTAGGGTGAAAAACAGGAGTGTTAGTAGGACTGGACTTGCCCTTGGAAGGTGGGGGAACTGAAGCAGGGGTCCAATCCCCACAGTGGGGCAATTCTTTGAGTCAGAAGAGAAACATTTAAGGCTGAGAGTAAAACAGCTGATCTGTGGCAGCCTAAATGGGATGCGAATCAGGCAGTCCTTGCCACAACATTACATACACTGGACAGGGATGCAGGTCCCCTAGAAGGCACAGGGGCTGGGAGTTTAGGGATTGTGGAGCAATCCAGGGTGGGGGCTGCTGTTGACTGCAGAGAGACAGACCGAGGGGATGTGAGGGGGGAGGCTGTGGTGGGAAATGCCTGTGGAGGAAAGCCAGGTAGCCGTAAAAGGAAGGCAATACTTCTGAGTCACGCATAGGGGTGGAGCCATCACTATAGCCTCTCTCTCCCCACATGCCAGCATTGGCAGCTGAACAGTAGAGAGGCTGGCCCAGCAAACACCTGAGGCACTGAACTATAGAGTAGGACCCCAGCCGGGGTGGGGGTGGGGCTCTGTGTGCCTGATGTGCTGAACAACAGGGAAGGACCCCAGGCAAGGGAGCCCTCTAAGTGCCTGAATGGGCGCAGTTACGGAGAAAGACTGGCCAAAGAGGCCTTCTGATGGCCAGCTACAAGAGGCTCGAGAAAAGACTCTGAAAGAACCATAACTCCTGCAGTGGAGGCAGTCTGTGTCCCTGCACACTTGGCTCCACCAGGGTCCCCACAAGCCAAGCAGCTGTGCTACCTTCATGCTTAACCCTCACTGGGCAGAGCTGCCACAGGCAAAAGTCTTGCATCTATGCGTGCAGGGTCACTTTGGTCATGTTCAGCTCTTTGCCATCCTGTGGACTGTGGCCTGCCAGGCTTCTCTGTCGGGGCGGGGCGGGGGGGGGGGGCTCCAGGCAAGAATACTGGAGTGTATTAACCAACACTGGTTGCCATACCCTTCTAGAGGACTATATTTCCTGCTGCCCTAGCCGCCAACTCCCCTGAGTACCTGGTGCTGCTAAAACCATTGTGATCCAAGCAGCTGCACCACCTCCATACCTGGCCCTCACTGGGGCAGACCCAAGTCCTCCAGGGCAGCCTCAGAAGCAAATCCCAGTGGACGACCCACAAGTAGAGGTGGAAATAAAACCACAATTGAAACCCAGGGGAAGTGTGGCTAAGGAGGAAGACCCAAAACCTTCTCACCAACTGTACAAGATGAAGATTAAATCCACATGATCAACTAGGCAGACTCTGCATCTGTGGAATATATAAAAGGATATTGAAAACTCCCACAAAAGAAAATGCACCAGTTCTGATTGCTGTGGACATTGGAGGCAAGAACACATGAGAGTAGGACCAGATCAGAATCTGAGCTGCCCTACAGCAGGTCCAGAGACCAGCACAGTGTTGGAGGGCATCCTAAGGAGGTGAGGTGATTCTCACTGAGGGAAAAGACTCTGACAGCAGTGACTTAAAATATTTATTATTCTTGTGTTTTGGCTTGTTCTGTAGATTCTTTTGGATTTTTTCCCCCTTTTTTAATCCCTCTGTTGTAGTTGTCGATTTTATTGGCACTATGGAATCTAATTAAGCTTTTGAACATTTTTTTGTCAGTCACATTTTTTATTATTCTTGTAAACCTCTGCCTCTACATTAGGCTTTTGCAGTTCTGTGGAGTTTTCCTTTTTTTTCTTCTTACTTCTTCCTTTTTTTTCTTTTTATAATTTTAATTTAAAAAACCTATTATTATTTTTCTACATTTATTCCTTTGTTTGCTTTTCCTACTGTTCTTTTCCCCTTGCAGTTAATCTTTAATGTATTTTATCTACTTCTATTTAACTTTGCATATCTATTCTTTCTTTCTTTCCTTTCCTCTCAACATAATTGTTAGCTTTCTCTTCATTGCTTTATTCCCCACTTGGCACCTTTGTTTAGTTTTGTTTTCCAGTTTGTGCTTTAGTTAGTTTTGTTCATAACTGGTAGATATAATTTTTTATTTCCTTTGATCACTGTATCAATCTACTGTACTTTATTTTTATTGGACTGTTTTCACTTTGCTTATGGGTATATATGTATATGTGTATATTCCATTATTTTAATTATTATTTGCCTGACTTTGTAACTGACATTTGTCTGGGGTTCATCTTTGTTTTTTTTCTTTTTGGGTATTTGTTTTAATCTCACTTAATGCCAAAACAAACCACTTGTGGAACCTTCGTTCCTGACCAGAGATCAAGCCCCGAACCTTTGGAGTGGGAGCACTGACTCCAAGACCCTAGACTACCAGAGAACTAACTCTAGGGAGTATCAGGCAGTGAGAACTCATACAAAGGAAACCACTTGAATACAAGACCTGGCATCACCAAACCACCAATAGCACCCTGTGCAGGATGCCTCATCTAAACAACAAACAAAACAAAATACAAACCCAATCATCAACAGACAGGATTACCACCTCACTCAGCCTTGCCCATCAGAGGAAAAACAACCAAACAAGAAACTCAGCACAAATCTCACCCTATATGAAGCTACACAAACCACCGGACCAACCTTAGGAGGGCAGAAACCAAAAGGAAGAAAGAATTTAACTTTGAAGCCTGGGAAAAAGAGACCTCAAGCACAGTAAATTAAAAAAAAATAATGAAAAGGCAGAGAAATACTACACAACTAAAGAAATAAACAAGAAACACAGAAGTTCAAATAAATGAAGAGGAAATAGGCAAGCTACCTGAAAAAGAATTCAGATAATGATAGTAAAGATGATCAAAACCTTTGAAAACAGAATGGAGAAAATGCAAGAATCAATTAACAAAGACCTAGAAGATTTAAAGAATAAACATACAGAGACAAACAACAGAATTACTGAAATTAAAAATACTCTGCTGCTGCTGCTAAGTCGCTTCAGTCGTGTCTGACTCTGTGCAACCCCATAGACGGCAGCCCACCAGGCTCCCTTGTCCCTGGGATTCTCCAGGCAAGAATACTCTAGAAGGACTCAATAGCAGAATATCTGAAGGAGAAGAACAAATCAGAGAACTGGAAGACAAACTGATGGAAATAACTTCTGAAAAGCAGAATAAAGTAAAAAGAATGAAAAGAACTGAGGGTAGTCTCAGAGACCTCTGGGACAATTTCAAATGTACCATCATTCGAATTATTGGGGTCCCAGGAGAAGAGAAAAAGGAAGAGTATGAGAATATTTTTGAAGAGATTATAGTTGAAAATTTCCCCAACATGGAAAAGGAAATAGTCAGTCAAGTTCAAGAGGCACAAAGAGTCCCATACAGGATAAACCCAAGGAGAAACATGCCAAGACACGTACTAATCAAACTAACAAAGACTAAACTCAAAGAAAGAATGTTAATAGCAGCAAGGGAAAAGCAACAAGAGACATACGAGGGAAACCCCATACGCTTAACAGCTGATCTTTCAGCAGAAACTCTGCAGGCCAGAAGGGAATGGCAAGACTTACTTAAAGTACTGAAAGGGAAAAATCTACAACCAAGATTACTGTACTCAGCAAGGATCTCATTCAAAATTGATGGAGAAATAAAAAGCCTTTCAGACAAGCAAAAGTTAGGAGAAATCAGTACCGACAAACCAGCTTTACAACAAATGTTAAAGGGACTTATATAGTCAAGAAATACAAGAGAAGAAAAAGATCTACAAAATCAACCCCAAACGATTAAGAAAATGGCAATAGGAACATATATATCAATAATTACTTTAAATGTAAATGGATTAAATGCTCCAACCAAAAGACACAGACTGGCTCAATGGATACAAAAATAAGACCAGTATGTATGCTGTCTACAAGAAACCCACTTCAGATCTCAAGACACATATAGACTGAAAGTGAGAGGATGGAAAAAATTTTCTATGCAAATAGGAAGCAAAAGAAAGTTGGAGTAACAATCCTCATATCAGACAAAATAGACCTTAAAATAAAGAAGATTATAGGAGATAAGGAAGGATACAACATAATGATCAAGGGATCAATCCAAGAGGAAGACATAACAATTGTAAATATCTACGCACCAAATATAGGAGCACATCAATACATAAAACAAACACTAACAGACATAAAAGGAGAAGTTGACAGTAACACAATAATAATAGGAGACTTTAACACCCAACTCACACCAATGTATAGATCATCAAAACAAAAAATTAATAAGGAAACACAAGTCTTAAACGATACATTAGAGGAGATGGACCTCACTGATATCTTCAGGACATTCCATCCAAATGCAGAAGAATACACCTTCTTCTCAAGTGCACATGGAACATTCTCCAGGATAGACCACATCTTGGGTCACAAATCAAACCTCAGTAAATTTAAGAAAATTGAAATCATATCAAGCATCTTCTCTGACCACAATGCTATGAGACTACTTACCAATTACAAGGAAAAAACTGTAAGAAACTCAAACATATGGAGATTAAACAACATGTTTTTAAATAGCTAACAGGTTATTGAAGAAATCAAAAGGGAAACAAAAAATTTCTAGAAACAAATGACAATGAAAGCATCATAACTCAAAACCTATGGGATGCAGCAAAAGCAGTTCTATGAGGGAAGTTTATAGCAATACAATCCTACTTCAAGAAACAAGAAAAACATTGAATAGACAACATAACTTTACACCTAGAATAACTGGAAAAATCAAGAACAAAAAAATACCCCAAAGTTAGTAGAAGGAAAGAAGTCATAAAGATCTGAGCAGAAATAAATGAAAAAGAAATGAAAGGAACAATAGTAAAGACTAATAAATCTAAAAGCTGGTTCTTTGAGAAGATAAATATAACTGACAAACCTTTAGGCAGACTCATCGAGATAAAAGAGAGAAGAATCAAATCAACAAAATTAGAAATGCAAAAGGAAGGTAACAACAGACAATGCAGAAATACAAAGGATTATAAGAGACTATTATGAACAACTATATGGCAATAAAATGGAAAACCTGGAAGAAATGCACAGATTTTTAGAAAAGTTCAATCTTCTAAGACTGAAATAGGAAGAAATAGAAATTATGAACAACCCAATTTAGTCAGTCAGTCAGTTCAGTCGCTCAGTGGTGTCCGACTCTTTGCGACCCCATGAATCACAGCACGCCAGGCCTCCCTGTCCATCACCAACTCCTGGAGTTCACTCAAATCATGTCCATCGAGTCGGTGATGCCATCCAGCCATCTCATCCTCTGTCGTCCCCTTCTCCTCCTGCCCTCAATCCCTCCCAGCATCAGAGTCTTTTCCAATGAGTCAACTCTTTGCATGAGGTGGCCAAAGTACTGGTGTTTCAGCTTTAGCATCAGTCCTTCCAATGAACACTCAGGACTGATCTCCTTTAGAATGAATGGACTGGTTGGATCTCATGCAGTCCAAGGGATTCTCAAGAGTCTTCTCCAACACCACACTTCAAAAGCATCAATTCTTCGGCGCTCAGCTTTCTTCACAGTCCAACTCTCACATCCATACATGACCACTGGAAAAACCATAGCCTGGACTAGACAGACCTTTGTTGGCAAAGTAATGTCTCTGCTTTTCAATATGCTATCTAGGTTGGTCATAACTTTTCTTCCAAGGAGTAAGTGTCTTTTTATTTCATGGCTGCAATGACCATCTGCAGTAATTTTGGAGCCCCCCAAAAAAGTCTGACACTGTTTCCACTGTTTCCCCATCTATTTCCCATGAAGTGATGGGACCAGATGCCATGATCTTTGTTTTTTGAATGTTGAGATTTAAGCCAACTTTTTCACTCTCCTCTTTCACTTTCATCAAGAGGCTTTTTAGTTCCTCTTCACTTTCTGCCATAAGGGTGGTGTCATCTGCATATCTGAGGTTATTGATATTTCTCCCAACAATCTTGATTCCAGCTGTGCTTCTTCCAGCCCAGCGTTTCTCATGGTGTACTCTGAATATAAGTTAAATAAGCAGGGTGACAATATGCAGCCCTGACGTACTCCTGGTACATACTTGATGTACAAGGTTCCTATTCAGAACAGTCCGTTGTTCCATGCCCAGTTCTAACTGCTGCTTCCTGACCTGCAGATAGGTTTCTCAAGAGGCCAGTCAGGTGGTCTGGTATTCCCATCTCTTTCAGAATTTTCCACAGTTTATTGTGATCCACACAGTCAAAGGCTTTGGCATAGTCAATCAAGCAGAAAGAGATGTTTTTCTGGAACTCTCTTGCTTTTTCCATGAACCAGCAGATGTTGGCAATTTGATCTCAGGTTCCTCTGCCTTTTCTAAAACCAGCTGGAACATCTGGAAGCTCACGGTTCACATATTGCTGAAGCCTGGCTTGGAGAATTTGGAGCATTACTTTACTAGCGTGTGAGATGAGTGCAATTGTGTGGTAGTTTGAGCTTTTTTGGCATTGCCTTTCTTTGGGATTGGAATGAAAACTGACCTTTTCCAGTCCTGTGGCCACTGCTGAGTTTTCCAAATTTGCTGGCATATTGAGTGCAGCACTTTCACAGCATCATCTTTCAGGATTTGAAATAGCTCAACTGGAATTCTATCACCTCCACTAGCTTTCTTCATAGTGATGCTTTCTAAGACCCACTTGACTTCACATTCCAGGATGCCTGGCTCTAGGTGAGTGATCACACCATTGTGATTATCTGGGTCCTGAAGATCTTTCTTGTGCAGTTCTTCTGTGTATTCTTGCCTCCTCTTCTTAATATCTTCTGCTTCTGTTAGGTCCATACCATTTCTGTCCTTTATCGAGCCCATCTTTGCATGAAACGTTCCCTTAGTATCTCTAATTTTCTTGAATAGATCTCTAGTCTTTCCCATTTTGTTGTTTTCCTCTATTTCTTTGCACTGATTGCTGAGGAAGGCTTTGTTATCTCTCCTTGCTATTCTTTGGAACTCTGCTTTCAAATGGGTATATCTTTCCTTTTCTCCTTTTCTTTTCACTTCTCTTCTTTTCACAGCTTTTTGTAACACTTCCCCATACAGCCATTTTGCTTTTTTGCAACCCAATTACAAGCACTGAGATTGAAGCTGTGACCAAAAATTTCCCAAAAATCAAAATCCCAGGGCCACATGGCTTCACAGGAGAATTCTATCAAACATTTAGAGAAGAGCTAATGCCTATTCTTCTAAAACTCAAAAAATTGCAGAGGAAGGAACACTTCCAAACTCATTCTATGAAGCCACCATTACCCTGATACCAAAACCAGACAAAGACAATACACGAAAAGAAAGCTATGATGAACATAGATGGAAAGATCCTCAACAAAATTTTAGCAAACAGAATTCAGCAACACTTTAAAAAAGTCATACACCATTATCAAGTTGGGTTTATTCCAGCGATGCAAGGATTCTTCAGTATATGCAAATCAATCAATGTGATACATCATATTAACAAATTGAAAGATAAAAGCCATATGATAATCTCAATAGATGCAGAAAAAGCCTTTGACAAAATTCAGCACCCGTTTATGATTAAAACTCTTCAAAAAAAATGGGCATAGAAGGAACCTACCTCAACATAGTACGGACCATATATGATAAGCTTATAACAAACACTGAGATCAGGAACAAGACAAGAGTGTTCACTTTCACCACTATTATTCAACATAGTTCTGGAAGTCCTAGCTACAGTTATCAGAGAAGAAAAAGAAATAAAAGGAATCCAGATTGGAAAAGAACAAGTAAGCTCTCATTATTTGCAGATGACATGATACTGCACATAGAAAACCCTGAAGATAGTATCAGAAAATTACTAGAGCTAATCAGTGAATTTAGCAAAGTTGTAGGATACAAAATCAGTACCAGAAATCACTTGTGTTTCTACATACTAACAATGAAAATTCAGAAAGAAAAATTAAGGGATCAATCCCATTCACCATTGCAACAAAAAGAATTAAATATCTAGGAATAAACTTACCTAAGTAGAAAAAGCGTGGGTGGCTGCGACGGCACACAAGTGCGGCTGAGAAGAGCTACGCCACATCTGAGGTCAGGGGCAGAAGCCGGGAGAACCCCATGTCGGAGGGGGCGGTGGCCAAGAGGAGCTACCCCACGTCTGAGGTCAGAGGCAGTGGCTGAGAGTGCCAGGCTGCGACAGCGCAGGAGCAGCCGAAAGGAGCTACCCCACGCCTAAGGCCAGGGGCGGCGGCCTGGAGGAGCTACCCCACGTCCAAGGAGTGGTGGATGTGCGGTCGCAGGAGGGCCAAGAGGAGCTACTCCACGTTCAAGATCAGGAGGGGCAGCAGTGAGGAAATACCCCTCCTCCAAGGTAAGGAGCAGCGGCTGTGCTTTGCTGGAGAAGTCATGAAGAGATACCCCTCGTCTAAGGTAAGAGAAACCCAAGTAAGACAGTAGGTGTTGCAAGAGGGCATCAGAGGGCAGACACACTGAAACCATAATCACAGAAAACTAGTCAGTCTAATCACACTAGGACCACAGCCTTGTCTAACTCAATGAAACTAAGCCATGCCCATGGGGCCACCCAAATGGGTGGGTCATGGTGGAGAAGTCTGACAGAAGGTGGTCCACTGGAGAAGGCAATGGCAAACCACTTCAGTATTCTTGCCTTGAGAACCCCATGAACAGTATGAAAAGGCAAGATGATAGGATACTGAAAGAGGAACTCCCCAGGTCAGTAGGTGCCCAATATGCTACTGGAGATCAGTGGAGAAATAACTCCAGAAAGTGTGAAAGGATGGAGCCAAAACAAAAACAATACCCAGTTGTGGATCTGACTGGTGATAGAAGCAAGGTCTGATGCTATAAAGAGCAATATTGCATAGGAACCTGGAATGTTAGGTCCATGTATGAAGGCAAATTGGAAGTGGTCAAACAGGAGATGGCAAGAGTGAACGTCAACATTCTAGGAATCAGAGAACTAAAATAGACTGGAATGGGTGAATTTAACTGAGATGACCATTATATCTACTACTGCGAGTAGGAATCCCTCAGAAGAAATGGAGTAGCCATCATGGTCAACAAAAGAGTCCAAAATGCAGTACTCGAATGCAATCTCAAAAACGACAGAATGATCTCTGCTCATTTCCAAGGCAAACCATTCAATATCACAGTAATCCATGTCTATGCCCCAACCAGTAACGATGAAGAAACTGAAGTTGAATGGTTCTATGAAGACCTAGAAGACCTTTTAGAACTAACACCCCAAAAAGATGTCCTTTTCATTATAGGGGACTGGAATGCAAAAGTAGGAAGTCAAGAAACACCTAGAGTAACAGGCAAATTTGGCCTGGAATATGGAATGAAGCAGGGCAAAGGGTAACAGAATTTTGCCAAGAGAACACACTGGTCATAGCAAACACCTTCTTCCAACAACACAAGAGAAGACTCTACACATGGACATTACCAGATGGTCAACACCGAAATCAGATTGATTATATTCTTTGCAGCCACAGATGGAGAAGCTCTATGCAGTCAGCAAAAACAAGACCGGGAGCTGACCGTGGCTCAGATCATGAACTCCTTATTGCCAAATTCAGACTTATAATTGAAGAAAGTAGGGAAAACCACTAGACTATTCAGGTATGACCTAAATCAAATCCCTTATGATTATACAGTGGAAGTGAGAAATAGATTTAAGGGACTAGATCTGATAGATAGAGTACCTGATAAACTATGGACTGAGGTTCATGTCTCCGGTACAGGAGACAGGGATCAAGACCATCCCCATGGAAAAAAAATGCAAAAAAGCAAAATGGCTGTCTGAGGAGGCCTTAAAAATAGCTGTGAAAAGAAGAGAGGTGAAAAGCAAAGGAGAAAAGGAAAGATATACCCATTTGAAAGCAGAGTTCCAAAGAATAGCAAGGAGAGATAACAAAGCCTTCCTCAGCAATCAGTGCAAAGAAATAGAGGAAAACAACAAAATGGGAAAGACTAGAGATCTATTCAAGAAAATTAGAGATACTAAGGGAACGTTTCATGCAAAGATGGGCTCGATAAAGGACAGAAATGGTATGGACCTAACAGAAGCAGAAGATATTAAGAAGAGGAGGCAAGAATACACAGAAGAACTGCACAAGAAAGATCTTCAGGACCCAGATAATCACAATGGTGTGATCACTCACCTAGAGCCAGGCATCCTGGAATGTGAAGTCAAGTGGGTCTTAGAAAGCATCACTANGATGTTCAAGCTGGTTTTAGAAAAGGCAGAGGAATCAGAGATCAAATTGCCAACATCCACTGGATCATGGAAAAAGCAAGAGAGTTCCAGAAAAACATCTCTTTCTGCTTGATTGACTATGCCAAAGCCTTTGACTGTGTGGATCACAATAAACTGTGGAAAATTCTGAAAGAGATGGGAATACCAGACCACCTGACTGGCCTCTTGAGAAACCTATCTGCAGGTCAGGAAGCAGCAGTTAGAACTGGACATGGAACAACAGACTGGTTCCAAATAGGAAAAGGAGTACGTCAAGGCTGCATATTGTCACCCAGCTTATTTCACTTCTATGCAGAGTACATCATGAGAAACGGTGGGCTGGAAGAAGCACAGGCTGGAATCAAAATTGCTAGGGGAAATATCAATAACCTCAGATATGCAGATGACACCACCCTTATGGCAGAAAGTGAAGAGGAACTAAAAAGCCTCTTGATGAAAGTGAAAGTGGAGAGTGAAAAAGTTGGCTTAAAGCTTAGCATTCAGAAAACAAAGATCATGGCATCTGGTCCCATCACTTCATGGGAAATAGATGGGGAAACAGTGGAAACAGTGTCAGACTTTATTTTTGGGGGCTCCAAAATCACTGCAGATGGTCATTGCAGCCATGAAATTAAAAGACGCTTACTCCTTGGAAGAAAAGTTATGACCAACATAGATAGCATATTGAAAAGCAGAGATATTACTTTGCCAACAAAGGTCTGTCTAGTCCAGGCTATGGTTTTTCCAGTGGTCATGTATGGATGTGAGCGTTAGACTGTGAAGAAAGCTGAGCACTGAAGAATTGGTGCTTTTGAGTTGTGGCGTTGGAGAAGACTCTTGGGAGTCCCTTGGACTGCAAGGAGATCCAACCAGTCCATTCTGAAGGCAATCAGCCCTGGGATTTCTTTGGAAGGAATGATGCTAAAGCTGAAACTCCAGTACTTTGGCCAACTCATGCAAAGAGTTGACTCATTGGAAAAGACTCTGATGCTGGGAGGGATTGAGGAAAGGAGGAGAAGGGGATGACAGAGGATGAGATGGCTGGATGGCATCACCAACTCAATGGACGTGAGTTTGAGTGAACTCCCGGAGATGGTGATGGACAAGGTGGCCTGGCGTGCTGCGATTCATGGTGTTGTAAAGAGTCAGACACGACTGAGTAACTGAACTGAACTGAACTGAAGTAGAAAAAATAACTGTACACAGAAAATTATAAGACACTAATGAAAGAAATTCAGGACAACATAAACAGATGGAGAGATATTCCATGTTCCTGGGTAGGAGTGAAAATGACCATAGTACCAAACGTAATCTACAGATTCAATGTGATCCCTATCAAATTACCAGTGGTATTTTTCACAGAACAAGGACAAAAAGTTTCACAATTCAGATGGAAACACAAAAGACCCCAAATAGCCAAAACAGTCTTGAGAAAGAAGAATGAAGCTGAAGGAATCAACCTTCCTGACTTCAGATTATAGTACAAAGCTACAGTCATCAAGACAGTATGGTACTGGCACAAAAACAGAAGTATAGATCAATGGAACAAGATAAAAAGCCCAGAAATAAACCCATGAACCTATGGTTACCTTATTTTTGACAAAGGAGGCAAGAATATACAGTGGGGCAAAGACAGCCTTTTCAATAAATAGTGCTGGGAAAACCAGATAGTGACATGTAAAAGAATGAAATTAGAACATTTTCTAACACCATACACAAAGATAACCTCAAAATCATTAAAGATCTAAATGTAAGACCCAAAACAATAAAACTCTTAGAGGAAAACATCGGCAGAACACTCGATGACATAAATCAAAGCAAGATCCTTTATGACCCAACTCCTAGAGTAATGGAAATAAAAACAAAAGTAAACAAGTGGGACCTAATTAAACTTAAAAGGTTTTGCACAGCAAAGGAAGCTATAAGCAACATGAAAAGACAACCCTCGGAATGGGAGAAAATAACCACATGAAACCACTGACAAAAGATTAATTTCCAAAATATATAAGCAGCTCATACAACTGAATGCCAGAAAAACAAACAACCCAGTGAAAAAGTGGGGAAAAGACTCAAACAGACATTTTTCCAAAAAAGACATACAGATGGTTAAGAAACACATGAAAAGATGTTCAACATAGCTCATTAGTAGAGAACTGCAAATCAAAACTACAATAAGATGTCATGAATAGCCCTCATCAAAAAGGCTACAAACAATAAATGCTGAAGAGGGTGTGTAGAAAAGGGAACATTCTTGCACTGTTGGTGGGAATGTAAATTGATACAGCTGCTATGGAAGAAGGTATGGAGATTCCTTTAAAAACTAGGAATAAAACCACCATATGACCCAGAAATTCCACTCCTAGGCATATAGCCTGAAGAAACCAAAATTGAAAAGGACTCATGTATCCCATTGTTCATTGCAGCATAGTTTACAATAGCTAAAACATGGAAGCAACCTAGATGTCCATCAACAGATGAATGGATAAAGAAGTTGTGGTCATCAGTCAGTCAGTTCAGTCGCTCAGTCGTGCCCGACTCTTTGCGACCCCATTAATCGCAGCACGCCAGGCCTCCCTGTCCATCACCAACTCCCGGAGTTCACTCAGACTCATGTCCATCGAGTCAGTGATGCCATCCAGCCATCTCATCCTCACACGTCATTATTTACAACTTTCTTCTTTAAAATAAAATATTTGTCTTAATTTTCTGCAAATGAATGCTCATACCTTACATTCAGAGATGTCTAGTACTTTTTCTTGATAAATCAGATTCCCAGCACAAATAGGCATGAAAATATCTGAACTTAAAAAAAAAAACCCACAACTCCCTAGTATTTTACTGTGACAGGTTCTGTATAGAGAACGGATCTAAAGTCAGCTTGATTTCTATTATGCTTTTCTTTGTTTGGGCACTTGGGAAATGTGTTTTTCCCTCCCCTTTATCCTTGTATCCTGTATTTTCCACAGGGCATGCCCAAATATGGGCCTCTTTCACCTGAGTTTGTTTAGAATGTGATTAGTGACAGAGATGTTTAGAATTATTGTCTGGTTCCTTAAAATCACCTGTCTATAGTCTTTGTTTTGGGTGGTGGGTGGTGGGTGGTGGTTTTGTTGCTAAGTCATGTTAGTGCACTGAAAACAGAATAGCCCCAGTTTATTGCAACTAGAGAAAGTCCCCACACAGCAATGAAGACCCAGTGCAGCCAAAAATAAATTAATTAATCAATTTAAAAAATTCTTGCAATATTTATTTCAAAAAACCATATAAAACCCCTTTTAAGCACAGAATGAGTCACTGTAACTTATAAAGGCATGACCAAAGTGTGAGAAAAATACATATACACTCAGGAGCAAATGCCAAGTCTTGAATACTATAGTCATGGCTTAATATAAAATACTATTAAGGCTTTGTTTACCATCTTCTAGAAGTCTCCTTGTCCCACCTCAAACAAACAAAAACAACAAACAATTATGTTACCATACATAGCCTATCATATCAAAGAGGAAGAACAAATATTACACTGAAATATTTGTTCAAGATTTGGCTTAAATGGAACTCAGAACCAGGAGCCCTTTTTGCCATTAATATCAAAGGTTTACAGCAAAAGGGGTAAATGATAATTAAACTGATCAGTGCAGAAAAGAATGATTAAACAGAATGGCATTTAAGCAAAAAAGAATATTGTTTCAGAAGCAGTTACATGAACTGAAGCTCCCTTGGGTGACATTTTTGGTGTAATGATTTTAAGCTTCCTGTTAAACACTGTGCACTTTGGAGATTCAATTTGCCTGTGGTAATCAGCTGATAGAAACCCATACTAATGGCCTTTTCAGCTTCTTTTATATTGGTTCCAAAACATGATACTGGATATAGCTGAACTTTTCCAAAGGGCTGGGTCATCAAACCAATTTTCTTTTTAGATGCAGTGAATTTCAATTTCTGGGGAAGTTTAGAATAAAATTCACAGAAATGACAGGGATTTTTATGTTAAAAGGACAGTAATTGGATTGTATTCCTTGGAGTATGTAACTCTACACTATCTGGTCAGGGTTGTGTTTAATTCATGATAAAATCATAGTTCCTTCACTCAAGACATTGTAGTCATTTGATTTCTGAGAGGAGATAAATACCTACTGTAGGCACATGTGAAGCTTTGGGGCTTTTGAGTCTCAGAAAATGGTTCTTTAAAAAAAAATTAATTTCTGGCTATCCTGGGCCTTGTCGCTTTGTTTGGGCTAGTTGCAGTAAGTGTGGGCTTCTCACTGTGGTAGCTTCTCTTGCTGTGGAGCACAGGCTCTAGGCGTGGGGGCTTCAGTAGCTGCAACACTTGGGCTTCAGTAGTCGTGTCTTTTGGCTCCAGAGCACAGGCTCAGTAGTTGCGGTGCACAGGCTTAGCTGCTCCATGGCATGTGGATTCTTTCTGGATCAAGGATTGAATCTGTGTCCCCTGCATTAGCAGGCAGATTCTTATCCACTGCACCATCAGGGAAGTCCAGAAGATGGTTCTTGATTTGTGCTGATGTGTTTTGGTCAAAAATTGTGAATGAATCTAAAATTACATTAAAGCTATCCCTTTCAAGAATTTTGAGAAGTCAATGAAAATAAATTACATTATTTTAACGATTTTACACCAAAAAAATTTCACTGCCAAACTCCTAGACAATTTGAGAAATTGCTTTATCAAACTTTGCTTTCCATCTTGGGTAAAGATGATTTTGTTATTTTTAAAAATTGAACACTGTCCATCTCTAAATATCTCACAAATCTGAACATTAAAAAAAAAATTCCTTTTGTTTTACTGCTTGATTTAGAAAGTATATAGTGAAGGAGATATGTCTTGCCACTCACAGCCTAAATACTAGGATAAGTACACAAAACTCATATTTGGTTCATGGGGGTATATCTCTGGGACAGTGAAAGATGTACTTCTTAAAAAAAGAAAAAAGGCTTAGATAGTCCAGGCCAAATAGGAGATAGATAGGATTTAAAAATAGCTCCTGATAGTGCTGGGTACTCAGTGGGAAATAATATTGATTGATGGTAACCATCCTTTGCTAGAACCTGTGTAGTAAAAGAAATCTTTTAGGAAAATTCTTGAAATTTAAACTAAAAGCTACATGATAGAGATTCCTGTGATTACTATTCTTAAAGAACACTTGTAATTTCATTTCAAATTCTGCTTTTAAGGGCCTAGAATTCACTATTGTTATTATTCAAAACCCAACATTAGGTTTGAAAATCTAAAAAGCCTAAGAATTTTTAAGCTGGGTAAAGAGAGATTTCATACAATATTTAATGGCTACAGCTCCAGAGAAAAATTTAAAATGTAATAGAGGAGGAGTGAGAGAGAAGACTGAAAATGTGATTTGAGGCATATTGCAAGAGTTCGTTTAATGCTAAGCTCTGCAGTACAAACTCATTCTTATGTACCAAGGGTAGTCATCAAAGATTTGCAATGAGCAAAAGAGGAATGGGGTGGGAACAGTATTTTAGGAGGACAAATCTGGCCTTCAGAGACCTGAAATCCTTAATTTCAGTGCTAGATTTAATTTAGGCCTGGAAAGCAATTGACCTACTATGCATTATAAATCCAAGTTGCTGTAATTATCTCTTCCAGCCCTCTAGGGATCCTTACTGTTTCAATATGCAAAATTCATTCCCATGCTAGCACCCATTTCTTGACAGTTATTCCTTGGAAGGCATTATTGTTTTATTCGCAAATTTGATCATATCTTTAGCTTTGTTTAAGCCTCACTTGGCATGACTGCAGCCATGAAATTAAAAGATGCTTGCTCCTTGGAAGAAAAGTTATGACCAACCTAGACAGCATAATAAAAAGCAGAGACATTACTTTGCCAATAAAGGTCCATCCAGTCAAAGCTATGTTTTATTCTAGTAGTCATGTATGGTTGTGAGAGTTGGACTATAAAGGGAGCTGAGCGCCAAAGAATTAATGCTTTTAAACTGTGGTGTTGGAGAAAACTCTTGAGAGTCCCTTGGACAGAAAGGAGATCCAACCAGTCCATCTTAAAGGAAATCAGTCCTGAATATTCATTGGTAGAACTGATGCTGAAGCTGAAACTCCAATACTTTGGCCACCTGATGCAAAGAACTGACTCATTTGAAAAGACCCTGATGCTGGGAAAGATTGAAGGTGGAAGGAGAAGGGGACAACAGAGGATGAGATGTTTGGATGGCATCACTGATTCAATGCACATGAGTTTGAGTAAACTCTGGGAGTTGGTGAAGGATGGGGAGGCCTGGTGTGCTGCAGTCCATGGGGTCACAAAGAGTCAGACACAACTGAGTGACTGAACTGAACTGAAGCCTCACTTCCTCCTCCTAGGAGTTTTTCTACCCCTTTAATGCACATTCCACAAAACTCCAATACTTCTTAGCTGCATCATTCCCATAATGTTATCACAAACTACCTTGTGGTGTGGCCTTCTGCATCTCTGAAATCAGCTGACTACAATATCCTTGAGTGAGGGGAATATGACTTATGTGAACTGAACAAAGCCCTCTTCCTCCACTATTAAATTATATATTGCCTTCTCCAGTGCATGAATGTGAAAGGTGAAAGTGAAGTCGCTCAGTCGTGTCCGACTCTTAGCGACCCCATGGACTGCAGCCTTCCTGGCTCCTCCATCCATGGGATTTTCCAGGCAAGAGTACTGGAGTGGGGTGCTATTGCCTTCTCCTCAGGTGGCGCTAGTGGTAAGGAACCCACCTGACAATGCAGGAGACATAAGAGACTCAGGTTCAATCCCTGAAAGAGGAAGACCCCTGGAGGAGGACATGGCAACCCACTCCAGTATTCTTGCCTCGAAAATCTCATGGATAGAGGAGCCTGATGGGTTATCGTTCATGGGGTCACGAAGACTCAGACACAACTGAAGCAACTAAGCACACACATAGGCGCTGTGCTCTAAGGAAGAATGTTCTACACAACTTCTATAGAACATTTCAGGCAAGAATTAAGAAGAATTATTCTTCCTGGCTGAATCTAGGAAAAACAAACAAACAAGAATCACATTGGCAAGTTCATTAAGTTAAATAAACTATATCCACTTATGGAAAGGCAGAAACAGCTTCTTTCCTCCTTTTTGAGAAAGCAACAGAGATAAAAGTCGGTGATGTACCAGAAAAGAACAGGTTTACAACTTCCTGCTCAGCTAATATGATTCTTTCTTCACAGATTTCTTTTTGATTGCTTAAATCAAACACAATGACATGAACAGAACCAACACAGTCCAGGAACTAAGTCAATATCTATTCATGGGTGAACTTTAAAAATTCTGCCTGTGACTCTATGAGGAAAACACTGCTCTGATGCTCATGCTACAGATGAATAAACTGGATTTAAATGGCTGAAATAACTTGCCCACGTGAATATTTAAATGGTAAAGCTGCAATTTGAATTCAGGCAGCTTAGATTCTTAACCAAGGGTCTACATTTTTTTAAAAATCTGTTTTATTTATTAATTTATTTATTCTTTACAATATTGTATTGGTTTTGCCATACATCAACATGAATCTGCCATGGGTGTACACATGTTCCCCATCCTGAACCCCCTCCCATCTCCCTCCCCATTCCATCCCTCTGGGTCATCCCAGTGCACCAGCCCCGAGCACCCTGTATCATGCATCAAACCTGGACTGGAAATTCGTTTCACATGTGATAATTTACATGTTTCAGTGCCATTCTCCCTGATCCTGCCCTCACCCTCTCCCACAGAGTCCAAAAGACTGTTCTGTACATCTGTGTCTCTTTTGCTGTCTTGCATACAGGGTTATCATTACCATCTTTCTAAATTCCATATATATATATGCATTAGTATACTGTATTGGTGTTTTCCTTTCTGGCTTACTTCACTCTGTATAATAGGCTCCAGTTTCATCCACCTCATTAGAACTGATTCAAACGTATTCTTTTTAATGGCTGAGTAATACTCCATTGTGTATATGTACAGTTTTCTTATCCATTCATCTGCTGATGGACATCTAGGTTGCTTCCATGTCCTGGGTATTATAAACAGTGCTGCGATGAACATTGGGCTACATGTGTCTCTTTCAGTTCTGGTTTCCTCAGTGTGTGTGCCCAGCAGTGGGACTGCTGTGTCATAAGGCAGTTCTAGTTCCAGTTTTTTAAGGAATCTCCGCACTGTTCTCCATAGTAGCTGTAGTAGTTTGCATTCCCACTAGCAGTGAAAGAGGGTTCCCTTTTCTCCACACCCTCTCCAGCATTTATTGCTTGTAGACTTTTGGATAGCTGCCATTCTGACTGGTGTGAAATGGTACCTCACTGTGGTTTTGATTTGCATTTCTCTGATAATGAATGATGTTGGTCATCTTTTCATGTGTTTGTTAGCCATCTGTATGTCTTCTTTGGAGAAATATCTGTTTAGTCCTTTGGCCCACTTTTTGATTGGGTCGTTTATCTTTCTGGAATTGAGCTGCAGGAGTTGCTTGTATACTTTTGAGATTAATTCTTTGTCCTTTGCTTCATTTGCTATTATTTTCTCCCATTCTGAAGGCTGTCTTTTCACCTTGCTTATAGTTTCCTTTGTTGTGCAGAAGCTTTTAATTTTTAACTAGGTCCCATTTGTTTACTTTTGCTTTTATTTCCAATATTCTGGGAGGTGTGTCATAGAGGATCCTGCTGTGGTTTATGTTGGAGAGTGTTTTGCCTATATTTTCCTCTAAAAGTTTAATAGTTTCTGGTCTTACGTTTAGATCTTTAATCCCTTTTGAGTTTATTTTTGTGAATGGTGTTAGAAAGTGTTCTAGTTTCATTCTTTTACAAGGGGTTGACCAGTTTTCACAGCACCACTTGTTAAAGAGATTGTCTTTTCTCTATTGTATATTCTTGCCTCCTTTTTCAAAGATAAGGCGTCTAAAGGTGCGTGGATTTATCTTTGGGCTTTCTATTTTGTTCCATTGATCTATACTTCTGTCTTTGATGACTGGCTTTGTAGTATAGACTGAAGTCAGGCAGGTTGATTCTTCCAGTTCCATTCTTCTTTCTCAAGATTGCTTTGGCTATTTGAGGTTTTTTTGTATTTCCATACAAATTGTGAAATTATTTGTTCTAGTTCTCTGAAAAATTCCACTGGTAGCTTGATAGGGATTGCATTGAACCTATAGATTGCTTTGGGTAGTATACTCATTTTCACTATATTGATTCTTCTGATCCATGTACATGGTATATTTCTCCATCTATTAGCGTCCTCTTTGATTTCTTTCACCAGTGTTTATAGTTTTCTATATATAGGTCTTTTGTTTCTTTAGGAAGATATATTCCTAAGTATTTTATTCTTTTCATTGTAATGGTGAATGGAATTGTTTCCTTACTTTCTCTGTTTTCTCATTGTTAGAGTATAGGAATGCAAGGGATTTCTGTGTGTTGATTTTATATCCTGCAACTTTACTATATTCATTGATTAGCTCTAGTAATTTTCTGGTGGAGTCTTTAGGGTTTTCTATGTAGAGGATCATGCCATCTGCAAATAGTAAGAGTTTTACTTCTTTTCCAGTTTGGATTCCTTTCATTTCTTTTTCTGCTCTGATTGCTGTGGCCAAAACTTCCAAAACTATGTTGAATAGTAGTGGTGAAAGTGGGCACCCTTGTCTTGTTCCTGACTTTAGGGGAAATGCTTTCAATTTTTCACCATTGAGGATAATGTTTGCTGTGGGTTTGTCATATATAGCTTTTATTATGTTGAGGTATGTTCCTTCTATTCCTGCTTTCTGGAGGGTTTTTTTTTTATCATAAATGGATGTTGAATTTTGTCAAAGGCTTTCTCTCCATCTCTTGAGATAATCATATGGTTTTTATTTTTCAATTTGTTAATGTAGTGTGTTACATTGATTGATTTGTGGATATTGAAGAATACTTGCATCCCTGGGATAAAGCCCACTTGGTCATGATGTATGATCTTTTTAATATGTTGTTGGATTCTGTTTGCTAGAATTTTGTTAATGATTTTTGCTTCTATGTTCATCAGTGATATTGGCCTGTAGTTTTCTTTTTTTGTGGCATCTTTGTCAAGTTTTGGTATTAGGGTGATAGTGGCCTCATAGAATGAGTTTGGAAGCTTACCTTCCTCTGCAATTTTTTGAAAGAGTTTGAGTAGGATAGGTGTTACCTCTTCTCTAAATTTTTGGTAGAATTCAGCTGTGAAGCCATCTGGTCCTGGGCTTTTGTTTGCTGGAAGATTTCTGAATACAGTTTCAATTTCTGTGCTTGTGATGGGTCTGTTAAGATTTTCTATTTCTTCCTGGTTCAGTTTTGGAAAGTTGTAATTTTCTAAGAATTTTTCCATTTCTTCCAACTTGTCCATTTTATTTGCATATAGTTGCTGATAATAGTCTCTTATGATCCTTTGTATTTCTGTGTTGTCTGTTGTGATCTCTCCATTTTCACTTCTAATTTTGTTGATTTGATTTTTCTCCCTTTGTTTCTTGATGAGTCTGGCTAATGGTTTGTCAATTTTATTTATCTTTTCAAAGAACCAGCTTTTAGCTTTGTTGATTTTTGCTATGGTCTCTTTTGTTTCTTTTGCATTTATTTCTGCCCTAATTCTTAAGATTTCTTTGCTTCTACTAACCCTGGAATTCTTCATTTCTTCCTTTTCTAGTTGCTTTAGGTATAGAATTAGGTCATTTATTTGACTTTTTTCTTGTTTCTTGAGCTTTTACAGTGTCCCACAGGTTTTGGGTTGTTGTGTTTTCATTTTCATTCATTTCTATGCATATTTTAGTTTCTTTTTTTATGTCTTCTGTGATTTGTTGGTTATTCAGCAGCGTGTTGTTCAGCCTCCATATGTTGGAATTTTTAATGTTTTTCTCCTGTAATTGACATCTAATCTTAGTGCATTGTGGTCAGAAAAGATGCTTGGAACGATTTCAATTTTTTTGAATTTACCAAGCCTAGATTTATGGCCCAGGATGTGATCTATCCTGGAGAAGATTCTGTGTGCACTTGAGAAAAAGGTGAAATTCATTGTTTAGGTCTAACTGGTCTATTGTATCATTTAAAGTTTGTGTTTCCTTGTTAATTTTCTGTTTAGTTGGTTTATCCATAGGTGTGAGTGGGGTATTAAAGTCTCCCATTATTATTGTGTTATTGTTAATTTCCCCTTTGATACTTGTTAGCATTTGTCTTACATATTGTAGTGTTCTTATGTTGGGTGCATATATATTTATGATCGTTATATCTTCTTCTTGGATTGATCTTTTGATCATCATGTAGTATCCATCTTTGTCTCTTTTCACAGCCTTTGTTTTAAAGTCTATTTTATCTGGTGAGTATTGCTACTCCTGCTTTCTTTGGGTCTCTATTTGCATGGAATATCTTTTTCCAGCCCTTCACTTTCAGTCTGTATGTGTCCCTTGTTTTGAGGTGGGTCTCTTGTAGACAACATATATATGGGTCTTGTTTTTGTATCCATTCAGCTAGTCTTTGTCTTTTGGTTGGGGCATTCAACCCTTTTACATTTAAGGTAATTATTGATATGTATGATCCCATTGCCATTTACTTTATTGTTTTGGGTTCAAGTTTATACATCCTTTCTGTGTTTCCTGTCTAGAGAAGATCATTTAGCATTTGTTGGAGAGCTGGTTTGGTGGAGCTGAATTCTCTCAGCTTTTGCTTGTCTGTAAAGCTTTTTATTTCTCCTTTATATTTGAATGAGATCTTTGCTGGGTACAGTAATCTGGCCTGCAGGTTATTTTCTTTCATAAAGTATGTCCTGCCATTCCCTCCTGGCCTGAAGAGTTTCTATTGAAAGATGAATCCCCTTGTGTGTTCTTTGTTGTTTTTCCCTTGCTGCTTTTAATATTTGTTCTTTGTGTTTGATCTTTGTTAATTTGATTAATGTGTGTCTTGTGGTGTTTTGCCTTGGGTTTATCCTGTTTGGGACTCTCTGGGATTCTTGGACTTGGGTGATTATTTCCTTCCCCATTTTAGGGAAGTTTTCAACTATTATCTCCTCAAGTATTTTCTCATGGTCTTTCTTTTTGTCTTCTTCTTCTAGGACTCCTATGATTCGAATGTTGGGGCATTTAACATTGTCCCAGAGGTCTCTGAGTTTGTCCTCATTTCTTTTAAGTCTTTTTTCTTTTTTCCTCTCTGTTTCATTTATTTCAACCATTCTATCTTCTACCTCACTTATCCTATCTTCTGCCTCCATTATTCTACTGTTGGTTCCCTCCAGAGTGTTTTTGATCTCATTTATTGCATTATTCATTATATATTGACTCTTTTTTACTTTTCCTAGGTCCTTGTTAAACCTTTCTTGCATCTTCTTGATCCTTGTCTACAGACTATTTATTTGTAACTCCAATTTGTTTTCAAGATTTTGGATCATTTTCACTATCATTATTTGGAATTCTTTATCAGGTAGATTCCCTATCTCTTCCTCTGCTAGGTATTTCTCTGCCTTTTCATCTTGTTTATATTGCTGTGTTTGGGGTGGCCTTTCTGTATTCTGGCAGTTTGTGGTTCCTCTTTATTGTGGAGGTTCCTTGCTGTGGGTGGGGTTGCACGGGTGGCTTGTTAATGTTTCCTGGTTAGGGAAGCTTGTGTTGGTGTTCTGGTGGGTGGAGCTTGATTTTTTCTCTCTGGAGTGCAATGAAGTGTCCAGTAATGAGTTTTGAGATGTCAGTGGGTTTGATGTGGCTTTGGGCAGCCTGTCTGTTGAAGCTCAGGGCTATGTTCCTGTGTTGGTGGAGAAGTTGAGTGGTATGTCTTGCTCTGGAACTTGTTGGCCCTTGGGTGGTGCTTGGTTTCAGTATAGGTATGGAGCCGTGATGAGCTCCTATCAATTAATGTTCCCTGGATTCAGGAGTTCTCAGGATTTGGACTTAAGCCTCCTGCCTCTGGTTTTCAGTCTTATTCTTACAGTAGCCTCAAGACTTCTCTATCTATACAGCACCAATGATAAAACATCTAGGTTAATGATGAAAAGTTTCTCCACAGTGAGAGACACCCGGAGAGGTATACAGAGTTACGTGGAGAAGAGAAGAGGGAGGAGGGAGCTAGAGGTGACCAGGAGGAGAAGAGGGGGAATCAAAAAGGGGAGAGAGCAAGCTAGGCAGTAATCATTTCCCTATGTGCTCTCCACAGTCTGGATCCCTCAGAGATGTTCACAGAGTTACACAGAGAAGAGAAGAGGGAGGAAGGATACAAAGGTGGCCAGAAGGATAAAAGGGGGAATCAAAAGGAGAGAGACAGATCCAGCCAGTAATCAGTTCCCTACGTTTTCTCCACAACCTGGAACACACAAAGAGATTCACAGAGTTGGGAAGAGAAGAAAAGGGAGAGGAGGGAGATAGAGGTGACTTGGTGGAGAAAAAGGAGAGTCAAAAGGGGGAGAGAGCAATCAGGCCAGTGATCTTGCTCCCAAGTAAAAATGGGTACTGAAGACTGGGTTCTTAAAGGTACAAAGTTGATAACAAATACCAAAAAGAAAAGATTAAAAATCTAGAGTAGAGGTTGCTGCTGCTACTGCTGCTAAGTTGCTTCAATCATGTCCGACTCTGTGCGACCCCATAGATGGCAGCCCATCAGGCTCCCCTGTCCCTGGGATTCTCCAGGCAAGAACACTGGAGTGGGTTGTCATTTCCTTCTCCAATGCATGAAAGTAAAAAGTGAAAGTAAAGTCACTCAGTCATGTCTGACTCTTAGCAACCCCATGGACTGCAGCCTACCAGGCTCCTTCACCCATGGGATTTTCCAGGCAAGAGTACTGGAAAGAAGAGTTGCCATTGCCTTCTTCAAGAGTAGAGGTTAGATTCTCAAAAATACAATATTAAAAAAAAGTCACAAAAAGTATAAAATATATATATCTGAAATTTGCTGTAAAAATAGGGCCTTTTTTTTTGCAAGGTAATAGTAGGTAATAAAAATGAAAATTAAAGGAGTAACATGTGACTTAAAAATGAAAAAAATTTTTTAATTAAAAAATGATAATAGTAAAAATATATCTAGGACTTTCTCTGGAGCTGTTGTGGACAGTGTGGGGTCAGTTCATTTTCAGATAGTTCCTTGGTCCAACTTGTACTTCTCAAGGTCTATAGGCCCCTTCCTATTTAGTTGGTGCTAACTACAGGGTTTTAATCTATTGCACCTGTCACTTCCAAAGTGGTTACCTCTGTTTATTTTAGCTTCTTCTGTTTGCTGGTCTCTTCATTGTCTAATTTCTGCCCTGACACAAGGGGTGCGGTGGTGAGCACGTTTTTTTTAGGCTTGCTTGTTCAGTCGTGCTGTGGGGAGGGAGGAACACTGCAAACAAATACCACTGGAGTGTGATCACAGTGATTCAGCCACACTGGGTTTGCCCCCACTCACAGCGTGTGTGCTTTCCCAGTCTACACTGCTCAGGCTCTAGGTTGCTCTGCTGGGAACTGTCTGATGCTGGCCATGAGTTGTATGCACTCCCCAGGTCTAAGCCGCTCAGGTTCAGGCTCTCAGTTACTCCACAAAGGCATAGAATTGGTTGTGCCCGTCCCAGATCCGAGCAGCTCAGGTGACCAGGTGCTTGGCGAGCACCGTTGTGCCCAGTTGAAGGTTGTGACTTATCGCTTCCCCCATCCCAGCCACTTGGTTTTCTGGGTGTACAATGGCCATGCCTTCTCAGGTGTGCTGTGTGTCTCTTCTGGGGAGCTGATCTCTGGCTGTGACCCTCCTGCTGAATGCCGACCATCCAGAATCCCAAGAAGTCTTGGTTAGCAACGAAGTCTGCTTGCAGTTTGGTATAGGATGCCTCTCTGGGGCTGCGATTGCCCCCTTCTGGCTCTGGCTGCCCTTACCTGCCTGTCCGGCGGGGGATAGGCTGGTCCACAGCTGGATAGTTCTGCTCAGTCCTTCATTCTGTGAGCAGGCCCGGTGGTGTCTTAGGTTAGGGCTTTTCCTAGGATAGCTATATCACAGTCTGGGTTGCTATCTCAAGCTAGTTCCCTCAGATTGCCCTTGGGGCATTCAGGCCCAGTCCTTACTCTAAGCAATGCAGCCCGCGCCTCCCTGTCTGGCCCCCGCTTGCTAGTGGCAGATGCAGGCATCTGTGCTGCTTCTCCTCTGGGAGTTACCGTTTGGCACGTAATCTGTGGGTTTTAATTATTTATTTATTTTTCTTCCCAGTTGTTTTGCCCTTTGAGATTCCAAGGCTCACCACAGACCCACCAGAAAGAGTGTTTCCTGGTGTTTGGAAACTTCTCTCTTTTTTAAGCCTCCCTTCCCCGAGTGGATCTCCACCCCTACCTCTTCTGTCTCTCTTTTTTTCTTTTATATTTTGTCCTACTTCCTTTCTAAGACAATGGGCTGCCTTTCTGGATGCCTGATGTCCTCTGTCAGCATTCAGAAGATGTTTTGTGGAATTTGCTTGGCGTTCGAATGTTCTTTTGATGAATTTGTGGGGGAGAAAGTGGTCTCCCTGTCCTATTCCTCCACCATCTTAGGACCGCCTCCTCTACATTCTTGACTAAGGTGCTATACTGACTCCCAAATAAAGAGCTGAAACAAAACAATCTGTAAGCGTTGCTTTATATTTTAGTATCCTATTTTGGAGGATGAAAAGGGATAGCTTTGCTCTTATTTTGCTCTCATTTGTAGGCTTTGAAGCTCAAAAGAAAAGGTATAATTATTAGGCTACTTTCATGTTGAATTCCATCATATTCTGCTTTCTACCATTTAACATAATTTTCCATTGTTTTTAGTCTTTATGTGTAGGATTTTAGCCATAGCAGGGAATGATGTGTCTACAGTAATGAAACCTTGGTTAATACCAGAATATGATCCCTGAGTTGGGAAGATACCCTGGAGAATGGAATGGCAATCCACTCCACTATTCTTGCCTGGAAAATTCCACAGACAGAAGAGTCTGGTGAGTTATAGTCCATAGAGTTGCAGAGTCAGACATGACTGAGCATGCATGCACAAACACATGAAAGATAAAAGCCTCTTCTCTTCAGAAGAATTATAGTAGGATCCCAAAACATGAGATTATGAAAGTTTCTAGATCCATACAACACCCACAAACAGAGACCTGAGCACCACAGAGCCCACTTTTCTGCATATTGTAATGTGTTATACAAATGTACAAAATGTTCACTGTTTTTTGCTAAATCAATTCTTTAAAAACAGACACGATAGAAAAAAAGTGACAACACAAGGCCATAAAGCTAACAGAGGTTGAATTTCATTACTAATTCTGTTATGAGCTTCTGTCTTAGAGCAAAGCATCCTGGGAATATCTTTAGACTCTTTCGACAACTTGATGACAGCCTCACAGCCTAACAACTCTATTTACATAACAAGCTGCATACTTAAGTCACTTGTAGAGCACTATGTAGTGTTATAAGACAGAAAGACATTCACATACTTTTACCATGTCATTTAAAATTTCTGAGTCTCAGTTTCCTTCTCTGTAAAGTGAGCATCATAAGATGTTGTGAGATAAGGATAAATGTATATGAAGATGCTGCTATAAGAATCTGTGCATTCATTAGTATTACATTCATTTTATGTGAAAAACATGTACCAAGGTTTTAATTCAACATAGTAGATTCAAAACCTCTTGGCCAGTGATCCCCAAAAGGTCTCATTACTATTTGTTTCCAACCAAATTGGAAGGATATAAACATTCCATCCTCAACAAATTTCCTCTGTCCTTACAGTGTTTTCCTTGTCCCTCTCTCCCTTTTCTCTACCCTATCTTTTCAAAGATTCTTCAGCAAATACAGTCATGTATCCAGCCATCATTAATATTTTATTACCACAAATAGTGCTCTGTAACTGTTTCCCATGACCTTTCTTTTCCCTTGTTTGCAGAAATGTGCTGAAAGATGAGTCACTCCCTGGCCTAATTCATGAAAAGATGATGGTTTTCTCAGAAACTGGAATAGAGAACAGTCCTTGCTTAAACTACTATCTGTATTTAAGATCAGAATGCTCCTTTTAAGTTACAAAGAATGTGTTGCTATTAATAAAGATTCTCTGTATATTGATTGAAGCAAGCTCCCATAACACAATGTTTAAAGTCTGATAATGTGCTACTGGTTAAAAAGATTCTCAAGGATAAGCTGACCTAAAATGATCAAGTTTGTTAGCACACAAATGAGAAGATATGGGGAATCTGGTAAGGTCATTTATGCTGGCTCCATCTTTCAGCGAGACCCTCTGAAATCTCTTTCTCTCATTACAGTAGAAATACTCTGAGGTGTCAGTAGTGATAAGGATTTTACTGAGGACTGGACTGAGGAGATAAAACCAGTCAATCCTAAAGGAAATCAGTCTTGAATAATCATTGGAAGGATTAATGCTGAAGCTGAAGCTCCAATACTTTGGCCACCTGATGGGAAGAAATGACTCATTTGAAAAGACCCTGATGCTGGGAAAGATTGAAGGCAGGAGGAGAAGGGGACAACAGAAGATGAGATGGTTGGATGGCATCACTGACTCGATGGACATGAGTTTGAGCAAGCTTCAGGGTTGGTGATGGCCAGGGAAGCCTGGGGTGCTATAGTCCATGGGGTCCCAAAGAGTCAGACACCACTGAGCAACTGAACTGAACTGGACCTTGTACCAGCCCCCTTGTCCACTTC
Organism: Redunca redunca; assembly: GCA_006410935.1. Classification (NCBI taxonomy): domain Eukaryota; kingdom Metazoa; phylum Chordata; class Mammalia; order Artiodactyla; family Bovidae; genus Redunca; species Redunca redunca. The sequence goes on along the minus strand of SJYQ01009719.1, from coordinate 205,418 downwards.
TCAGTCTTCCTCACTGCTCCCAGAAGTGGGGAGAGTTATTATTTTTTACAGGGTTGCAGTCTACAGAGTTAATGAGCTAGTAAGAGACTGAGTTGGGACTAAACCCGGCACTGTCTGACTTTAAAGCTCTGCAGTGCCTCTTTGACATAACCTCCCCAAATTCCTTTCCTTGTGGGAGGACCTATCTCTGGTTTTTACTGGGCTAATCTTGGCCCAAACTGTATGCCTTCTTCAGCACTCTCATCCTCTCCTCTCTTCACGTCTCCCCCTTGCCCCCTCACCTTGCCAGATCTCTCCAGTACCAGTCTTCTTCCGGCGTCATGACCATGTGGGGCTCTTTACTGAACCCAGGTAGGCTTGTACTTCCTGGGTCCTGGCAGGATGGGGGGCAGTGCTCTTTAACTGCCCTCCTAGAGACTAACTCCTTCATGGCTATAAAACTCATTAAAGGTGAACAGAGGCTCAATATCATTCTTGGGGTTGTTTGGATTTTTCAATAGGAGGTAGAATAGTGGCAGAGTTAAAGCAGTGGAACCAGTAGGTGGAGCTGGGACAGAGCATTTGGGCAGAGAAATTGTTCTAGCATTAAGTTAGAGGGAGCAGCAGCCGCTTTGATGAGGGAAGGAGTGTGCTGCAATCAATTGGTGATGCCTGCTTTAGCCAAGGGTACAGGATGACAGAACTGTATATTTCTGACTCCAGTGAAGCCCAGGCTTGGAAGAGGTGAACTCCAAGGCATGTTTGGTGGGTGGTGAGTTCATTTGGAGGTTTCCTGCTTAAGGAGAATTTCTGCTATTGTGGCCTCCATCTTTTGTCCAAATTCCTTTTCCCGCCCCCATTTCCATTTTGACATAGAATGTGCACAGATCTGAGACCCTGGGTCACACTGAGAGGGAGAAAGGCATTTCACCGCTGCATCCAGTCATCCTTGTAACAGAGTAAAAAGAACATTGGTGGGTGGCAGATGCTGATGTGGCTGTGAAGAAGCCTGGGAGTAGGATTAAGGTGTATAAGCCTAGCACTCTGTTAGGGTTCAAAGCATTAGGGGCCTGGGGGGGAGGGAGGACAGAAGATCCACTACCGTAGAATGTCAGTGGACACTTAGTGCTCACGGTGCTGCCCAGTGGGTGAACTGTCATCTTCTCACAGCCCCTACATGGAGGGGCAGAGTCTGGAGATGTGTGCAGCCTGCCCCTTGGAGGTAAATGGCCTTGGGGATGATTCAGACCTTATCTATCTCCCTCTCCTCATTTTCTTTTCTTTTTTTAGCTCCATGGCAGGGAGGTGAGGAAGAATTTTTGAGCTGGAAGGTCTTTATTCTTTCTTTAATATTTATTTTTAATTGATTGATGATTGGCTTACGACACCGGTTTGATTTCTGTCATATACCAACACGTGTTAACCACAGGTGTACATATGTCCCGTCCTTCCTGAACCTCCCTCCCACCTCCCGCCCATCTTTACTCCTCTAGGTTACTACAGAGCCTCAGTTTGAGTTGCCTGAGTCATACAGCAAGTTCCCACTGGCTATCAGTTTACATATATTAGTACATCACCTCTCTGTCCAGTTTCACATGTTGCTTAAAGCATTATTTCTTAAAATAAGGAGAAACAGCCATTTCCCATCCTTTTCCCATGTATGCCTAAATTTGTGGGTTTATTTTTTTCTGAACCTGTCAGTAGAGTTCAATTATATGCCTGTCTTTTTCAGATATATAAAAAATGGAGCTTTCTCTGATTCAAGACAGCTCTCTACAGCAACAAAAGCAGGAAAGTAAACATGAGGAAAGAAAAAGAAAACTAATGGAGAAATTATATCTTCACCAGAAGGTTCCCCATTTCTAGAGCATCAGCATAGAAAGATCTCACCTGTGTCTAGAGTGGAAGCAAACTCGTCGATGCCTCTTTTTAATCTTTTTTTAAGAGAATGTATTTTCTAAGTCCTTAAGTTACACAGTATTTCTGAAGACAGCTGTGAAATATTTGAGGTACAAATATAAGCATGAGAGAAAACAGCAAAACAATGACCCTTCTGCTGAAGCCTCTTGAGATGCAGATAATATTTTCTTTTTCCTCAAGATTATTTCTCAAGATAAATCCATTTGGATTGCAAAACAAGAGAGAGAGAGAATAATTCAGGTGAACTCAAGCTAAGGAGAAAATTAGGCATTAAAAACTTCTGTTATTCTTTCTTCCTAAAATAGAGTGATAGATACACAATCCCTTATGGAATATGTTAGCGTGATGGAGAGAGAATGGAATTGGGAAGAGTGAAGCCTAATATAATCCAATATCCAGTTATCAGTAAAGGAGAATTGTAGAACTGAGTTCATAGAGCCCTTAAATATTTAAGATTCAATGAACCAAGGATGCTGGAAACAAAGCCCTAAAGTCTAGGGAGGAGTTTTGATATATTTTTTCCAATTATTGCTTTTACAGATGTAATAGGTTAATCCTCCACCTCATAAAAATTAAAAATGTTATGTGTGTGTATGCATGCTAAGTTGCGCCAGTCATGTCCAACTCTGTGTGACCCTATGGACTGTAGCCCACTGGGTTCCCCTGTCCATGGGATTCTCTAGGCAAGAATACTGGAGTCAGTTGCCATGTCCTCCTCCAGGGAATCTTCCCAACCTAGGGATCGAATTTGTGTCTTTTACGTATCCTGCATTGGCAGGTGGATTCTTTACCACTAGCGCTACCTGGGAAGCTAAGGTTAAGTTCTTGTCCTACCACCCACATCCTCTGTGCTCAGCATAGGAAAAGTTTTGTGCATATTCTTTTGTTACCTGGAGAAAATATATATTATTGTTTTGGTAAGCATATTTTTTAAAAGAACAAATGGTAAATTCTGTATGTGTAGTTGTGCAACTTTTTTTCCCATTAACAGTACAATATGTCCAACACTATTTCAGATAGTACATATTTCAAATTGCAGGCATAAGTCTTAGCTATTTTTATTTTTTAACTGAGGCATAATATACCACAGTGAAGACAGGCTTAGGTTACTTGACCATTGCCCTACTGAAGGACATTTACGGTGTTTCCAATTTTACTCTCAGGTATCTTGAATATGTTTCTTCATGAAAATTGTTACTTTAGGGAAGATAGTAAAAATCTTACTGGGACATAAGACATGTACCGTTTAGAATTCTGTTGGCTAGAGGGGTTTCCCTGGTGGCTCAGTGGTAAAGAATCTGTCTGCCAGTGAAGGAGACAAGGGTTCAATTCCTGGCCTGGGAGGGTCCTACATGCCGTGGAGCTGCTAAGCCCATGTGCCACAACTACTGAGCCCACACGCTGCAACTACTGAAGCCTGTGCCCCCAAGAGCCCATGACCGCAACGAGAGAAGCCGTGGAACTGAGAAGCCAGTGCACCGCAACGAGAGAGCAGTTCCCTCTCTCAGCAACCAGAGAAAAGTCTACGCAGCAATGAAGACCCAGCACAGCCAAAATATATGAATAAATAAATTCTGTTAGCTAGAGATCAGAGTACATATTTACCTACACTCTACTACTTACAGTTGATATCATCAAACATTTAATTTTTTGTCAGTCTGATGGGTTAAAAATGGTATTTCATTGTTTTTATTTTCTTGATTTTTAATGGAATTGAGCATTGTTTTTCCAGTGCTTGATGCCCTGTTTGTATTTTGCTTCTGTGAATTGCCTGTTGCATTTTGGTGGTGGGGGCAGGGGGAGGTTGGAGGGAAGGGCAGGTCAGGTGTTTTTACAATGGATTGCTTGTACTTCCATTTTTAGACATTTTTCCTTTTGTATTCCAGAAAGCAATCTTTTATCTTCACATTTGTTGACGTATCTTTCTCCTAGTACATCATTAAAAAAATTTTTTTTTATTCATGGTATAATTTGTCGTATAAAAGTTTTAATTTTGAAGTACCTGAGGTGAAAGAGGAGAGTGAAAAACCTGGCTTAAAACTTAACATTCAAAAAATGAAGATCATGGCATCCAGTCCTATCATGGCAAATAGATGGGGGAAATGTGGAAGCAGTGTCAGATTTCATTTTCTTGGGCTCCAAAATCACTGAGTACAGAGACTACAGCCATGAAATTAAACGACACTTGCTCCTTGGAAGAATAGCTATAACAAACCTAAACAGTGTATTAAGAAGCAGAGCCATCAATTTGCAAAGGTCTGTGTAGTCAAAGCTATGATTTTTCCAGTAGTCATGTATGAATGTGAAAGTTGGACCATAAAGAAGGCTGAGGGCCGAAAAATTGATGCTTTTGAACTGTGATTGGAGAAGACTCTTGAGAGTTCCTTGGACTGCAAGAAGATCAGACCAGTCAATCCTAAAGGAAATCAACCCTGAATATTCTTTGAAAGGACTGGTGCTGAAGCTGGAGCTCCAATACTTTGACCACCTGATGTGAAATGTTGCAAAGGACACAACTTAACAACTGAACAGCAACAAGAAGGCCCTACCTACCCAAGGTCATGCATGCATTTTCATTTATTTATTTTTGAATACTTTAATTATTTTTATCTTATCTTTAGGATTTTAGTAAAATTGTAGTTTATCTTGTAACCAGCATGAAATTAAGATGTATCTTAATTTTTACCAGTTGACATTTAGTTAACCTGATACCATTTATTAAATAATCTACCCATCGATTTGAAATCTTACTTTGTTGTTGTTGTTTAGTTGCTCAGTACTGTGCGACTTCGTGATCCCATGGTCTGCAGCACGCCAGGCTTCCCTGTCCTACAGCATCTCCCAGAGCTTGTTCAAACTCATGTCCATCAAGTCAGTGATGCTATCCAACCATCTCATCCTCTGTCATCCCCTTCTCCTCTTGCCTCCAGTCTTTCCCAGCATCTGGGTTCTTTGTATCAGGTGGCCAAAGTACTGGAGCTTTAGCTTCAGCATCAGTCCTTCCAATGAACATTCAGGACTGATTTCCTTCAGGATAGAGTGGTTTTATCTCTTTGCAGTTCAAGGGTTCTCAAGAGTCTTCTCCAACACCACAGTTCAAAAGCATCAATTTTTTGGCCCTCAGCCTTCTTTATGGTCCAACTCTCACATTCATACATGACTACTGAAAAAACCATAGCTTTGACTAGATGGACCTTTGTTGGCCAAGTAATGTCTCTGCTTTTTAATATGCTGTATAAGTTTATCATAGCTTTTCTTCCAAGGAGCAAATGTCTTTTAATTTTGTGGCTGTAGTCACCATCTGCAGTGATTTTGGAGCCCCCCAAAATAAACTCTGTCACTGTTTCCACTATTTCCTATCTATTTGCCATGAAGTGATGAGACCAGATGCCATGATCTTAGTGTTTTGAATGTTGAGTTTTAATCCAGCTTTTTCACTCTCCTCTTTCACTCTCATCAATAGGCTCTTTAGTTCCTCTTCTCTTTCTGCCACAAGGGTGGTATCATCTGCATACCTGAGGTTATTGATATTTTTCCTGGCAATCTTGATTCCAGCTTGTGCTTCATCCAGCCCAGCCTTTCACATGATGTACTCTGCATAGAAGTTAAATAAGCAGGGCAACAATGCACAGGCTTGACATACTCATTTCCCAGTTTGGAACCAGTCCGTTGTTTGATGTCCAGTTCTAACTCTTGTTTCTTGACTTGCATACAGGTTTCACAGGAGGCAGGTAAGGTCATCTGGTAGTCCCATCTCTGTAAGAATTTCCCACAGTTTATTGTAATCCACACAGTCAAAGGCTTTAGTCAATGAAGCACAAGTGGATATATTTCTGGAACTCTTGTGTTTTCTATGATCCAATGGATGTTGGCAATTTGATCTCTGGTTCCTCTGCCTTTTCTAAATCCAGCTTGATCATTTGGAAGTTCTCAGCTCATGTACTGTTGAAGCCTAGCTTGGAGAATTTTGAGCATTACTTTGCTAGTGTGTGAAATGAGTACAATTGTGTAGTAGTTTGAACGTTCTTTGGCATTGCTTATCTTTGGGATTGGAATGAAAACTGACCTTTTCCAGTCCTGTGGCCTGCTGAGTTTTCCAAATTTGCTGGCATATTGATATTGACCCACTGATTTGAAATGTTACTTTAGCATATACTAAATTTCCAAGTATTATGGAATTTATATGTGGAATTTCTATTTTAGTCCAAAGACCACTTTACTCTTGTTTCAATACTATACAATAAGTCCCCCACATATGAATGAGTTCTGTTCCGAGAGCACAGTCCGATTTGTGCATAAGTCCAACAAAGTTGGTCTAGGTATCCCAGTAACACAACTGGTTATGTAGTACTATACTGTAATAGGTTTATAATGCTTTCACACAAATAAATAGCTCAGACTGCATCCACCTGCAATGCAGGAGACCTGGGTTTGATCTCTGGGTTGGGAAGATCTCCTGGAGAAGGAAATGACAACCTATTCCAATATCCTTGCCTGGAAAATCCTATAGACAGAGGAGCCTTGTGGGCTATAGTTCATGGGGTCACAAAGAGCTGGACATGACTAGTTGAAAAGTGCAGTACAGTACAACAGTTGGCATACAGGGGCTGGCATCGAGTGAAGAGGCAAGAAGAGTTACTGACTGGAGGAGAGAGAGGACGCGAGAGATGGTAGAGATGAAGGATCATCAGCAATAGAAGACAGAGGGCAAGCTGCAATTTCACTCACTCACATCCTGAGCTTGAAATAAAGATATTGTACTGCTGTATGCTATACAGTACTGTACAGTAAAGTACACACAAGCAAAATGACACAGATGGATGCACATGACAGTGTACACCAGACATGTGAACTAACTCATGACATTCAACATGCAAATACTCATTCACATCTTTGAAAGTTCCAACTTGAAGGTTCATATTTAAGGGCCTTCCTGTGTCTCTTAAGTTACTGTGGTGTGTGTGCCAAGTCACTTCCGTTGTGTCCGACTCTTTGCAACTCTATTGGCTGTAGTTCACCAGGCTCTTCTGTCCATGGGATTTTCCAAGCAAGGGTACTGGAGTGGGTTGCCGTTTCCTTCTTCAGGGGATCTTCCTGACCCAGGGACCGAACCTGCATCTCTTGCATCTCCTGCATTGGCAGGCGAGTTCTTTACTACTAGTGCCACCTGGTAAGTTACTATAGCTTGTTTAAAACTTGATATAGGAAATGAAAAGTCCCAGAATTTGTTCTTCACTTACAAAATTACCTTGATGGCTGCTTTTCATTGAATTGTTCACACAAATTTTAGTATGCTCTTACCAAATTACATAAAAAGAAATTGGGAGATTTTTATTATGATTGCATTACATTTACAGATTAATTTGTGGAGTATTAAGTGGAATTTTCTGGTTCACAACCAGATATGCTCTTCAGTAATATTTTATAGTTTTTTCTAAAAGAGTCTTTCACATCTTGATAACCTTATTCAAAATATTTTATAGTTTTGTTACCATTATGAATGAAGTTACTTTGCAATTGCTGAATACACGTGTATAGAAAAGCATCGTATTTTAAAAAATCTTTTTTCATGATGGAAGTTTCCTATGTGAAGAAGACTTTCTCTTTTCAGTGCTGAGAAAAAGCTTTGATGGGGTTCAGGTCAGACCGCCCCAAATATGCCACATTGGCATATTGATTATTTTGAATCGAACTTACTTAAGAACAATCATCAGTCTAAGAGGGGCACTCTGACCCTCCTTTGCCCCCCTAAGAGCAGGAAATAAATCTACCTTGTGAAAGGTGCTCCCCTGCCCCACACCAAGAAATAAAGAGACATCCTTACCTCCAGAGATAGGGAATTCAGGCCTGAGGAGTTTGTGTAAACAATAACTTTGCTTAGATTCTTCTAATCAGTTCAGTTCAGTTCAGTCACTCAGTTGTGTCCAACTCTTTGCGAACCCATGGACTGCAGCACGCCAGGCTTCCCTGGCCATCACCAACTCTTGGATCTTACTCAAACAGTCCATTCAGTCGGTGATGCCATCCAACCATCTCATCCTCTGTCATCCCCTTCTCTTCCTGCCTTTAAACTTTCCCAGCTTCAGGGTCTTTCCAAATCAGTCACTTTTTGCATCGGGTGGCCAAAGTATTGGAGTTTCAGCTTCAGCATCAGTCCTTCCAATATATATTCAGGAGTGATTTCTTTTAGGACTGACTGGTTGAATCTCCATGCAGTCCAAGGAACTCTCAAGAGTCTTCTCCAAGACCACAGTTCAGAAGCATCAATTCTTCAAATTAGTACCTAAGCGTAAATTTCTGTCTTGTCAGTTCTTCACAAATGTATTGTTTCTTTGTCTAAAAGGTATAAAAGCTGCTTGCTTTGGTCATTTCTTTGGTTCTCATATTTCTTTGAGTTCCTGTATGTATAAATTAAATTTGTTTTTCTCCTGTTAATCTGTCCTGGGTCAATTTCATTCTTCGACCAGCTGAAAAGAACCAAAAGGGAAAGGGGGAAATTTCTCTTCCCTGACAGCTTTGAAAGAATGAGGAGAAATATCCATAAATGTCTCTTTCATCCAGAAGTCAGATATACCCACTGATGTTTGCAGTGACCCTGGAAGACAACTATTGTTTTGTTTCAGGGCGGTTTCTGCTGCTCCTCTGACCCCTCCTGTGACTGAGTTCTGGTATTTTAAGCAAATAAGCTCAAATAAATATTAATCTTGAAGAAAGGTAGATAGCCTTAGGAGAAAGAAAAAAATCTTAAAGAAGGATAGATTTTTATATTAAATCTGTAAAATGGATTGGAAACCTTTTGTGCAAGACACGACTAGTTACTGTGAAGCATATAAAAATGAATCAAGTATTTCCCCTGCCCGTAGGGAACTTAAAATAGAGTTAACAGTGGATGTATTTTTAGGTCAGTGGTCACAAATTCAGTAAAGTAGCTAACTTTCACTGAATGAGTGTTGGACACCAGAAGCATATTTATTTTTTATTTAATCCTTATTTAAAAAAACTCCTTGCAAGAGACACTATTATTCACATTTAGAGGTGAGTTTTCTGGGTATGTGTGCGTGTGTGCTCAGTTGTGTCTGACTCTTTGCGACCCCAGGGACTGCAGCCTGCCAGCCTTCTCTGTCCGTGGGGTTTCCCAGGCAAGAGTAAGAGTACATAAGAAATAATTTGACTGGCCTTTGTCCACCATGTCTAGGAGGAAAACTCTAAATCCTTGGAGTTGCCCTGAGTGATAGGAGTGTCTTTGTTACTCACGGTGGGCTGCCAGTGAGGTGACTCATGGTGGCCCCTAGATAGCGTGTGCTGATGAGATGATGCCAGGGGGCTGGCAGCCAGAAAGACCAGCCTTGTGATTAGAGGGTTGGGGTTTCAAGCCCTGTGATAGCAACCCAACCTTCATGGAGGGGAGAGGGCTGAAGATCAAGTCCTTTTGCGCAGCCAGTCATTCTATCAATCATGCCTTGGTAATGAAACTCCAGTAAAACTCTGTGCACAAAAGATTAGACAAGCTTCCCTGGTTGGTTTCTTGAATATTGTCATAGCCAGGAGGAGGCAGTGCTGTCCAGGACTCCATGGAGAGAGGATGACTGGAAGCTTCATGTCTGGGACTCTTTCAGAACTCTGTGTGTTTCTCTCTCTGGCTGGTCCTTTTGCTATTGTAAGATGGTAATTGTGAGTACAGCAGTTTCCTGAGTTCTGTGAATTGCCATAACAAGTTATTGAACCTAAAGGGACTCATTGGAATCCTTGAATTTATAGCCAGCTGATCAGAAGGGAGAGCAAAACTGGGGGCCCCAAACTGGCAGCTGGTGTCAGAAGCAAGGGTAGTCATGTGGAGGACTGTGCCCTTCACTCAAGAAATTTGGCCCAGCTCTGCATAGTAGGGGTCATAAGTTGTTGCAGGAAGCTTATTCCTTAGATAGATCTGCTGGAGACTCCTTGTGCAAAGCAAATGCCTACCCTCTAATTTATCCTTAAGTTTCTGTGTTGGCATGTTTTGTATCTAGATGGGGGAGGGGCAAATTCCCCTTACTAGTTTCTGTTCTCTGTGGTGGATGTAGCCATGCTATGGCTTTCTACATAGGCAGGCAGGGATGAGGTAGGGGAAAAGCTCACCATATTGAGACAGGAGTTGGGTGCCCTCCCCCACCCCCAGGGAAAAGCAATTGGAAATTCATCCCCTGTGCACTGATACTCCAAGGCTAGAAAGGCAAGACAATTGAGAGGGGAGGCTGTGCTCTGCCCAGGTAGAAGATAAGAGATTACATATTTCTCATTCTCTAAGTCAGGAAACCTCCCTGACTACACACGTGCAGAAAGGTTCCTTGGAGGTCAAAAGGGGAGTTATGCTAATCAGAGTTCACTACCCATAGGTCTCTTCGGTGGAATCCATCTTGGCTAAGAGATGCATAACACACATGTGAGGATCCTGAGGTATACTAAATATGGGCTGTAAACCAGGCATATCAAAATGATTGGCCAAAGGAAACCTGGAAGAATGCCCCGTTATGAGTAATTTAAGCTGCCTCAAGGGCTCGACTCTCTCTGAGTCTATTCACACGTATTGCACTTTTTTCGCTCTTAATAAATATTTAACTTGTTTCACTGCTTTCCATCTTGGAGGGAGTTCTTTTTCTGCAAAGCTGAAGGGCCAGGGCACTGACCACTGCTCCAGTGGTTAGTTTTCGTGCTCTCACCGCCATGACCGGACTTCAATCTCTGGCCAAGGAATTGAAGTCCTGCTTCAAGCTATTGCTGCACGAAGCCACCTGACATCAATATTATCAGAAAGTCCAGTGGTAAGCATTGTATTTTCTACTTAACATCAGAATGTGCCAAAGAAAACCAGGCACAAGGGCTGTGGAGAGCTGGATGAAGACTCTTCAAAAAGAAATCTTCCAAGCAAGGATTCTGGGAGCCTCTCAAATCATATTCATCTTGTGCCTTGATATTAATAAGCAGCTAAGCACAGAATGTGTAAAATGCAATTAAGATGCAGACATGAGTCAATTTTATAGCCACTGGCTCAGAAAACATGTGTTTCCTGCTTGAGAACTACTAAGTTTTTTTTCACACCATGCAGTGAGAATTACACGCATTAACCTGTTCTCAAAGTTGGTAATTCCACTGAACAGGGTTCTGTGTTCAGTCTGCACCAACTAAGCCCAGCCTTCATCTGTGCCCTCAGTGTGGTCCCAGCTTCAACACCAAACTGCTCTTCTAGGGCATTTTCCTGCTCATAGAGTTACGAAAATTCTGGTCACCGTAGATGTAGTACTATGAAAAGAATACTGAAGAAAATGTCCTTTCTTGGCCAATGAAAGTTTCTCAAAAGTGTTAACCATGTGGGTATAAGAGTTCTTGGGCAAGGTTGCAACTCTTGTCCATTTAACCAGAGGCTGAGGTGGCCCTGGTGTGTTTTCTAGTGAAGCCTCAGCAGATCGGCCCCATGATCTGTGGCTGGGAGAGTAGAAGTGATTTCTTCCAAAGCTGGAGAAGCCACGGCTGGACTCTGTGTCTTGTTCTTCATGACAGTGGTTATTCAGAACATCTCTGAGCTGTGGCCACCATTCTTATAGGGAGGAATCAATGTGTAAAGGAAAATCTCCATTTAATACATCTATGTATTTTCCTGTGGCTGTTACAACAAATTATGACAAACTTGGTGCCTTAAAACAACAGAAATTATTATTACTTTTCATTGAAGTATAAATCCCATGGACAAAGGAGCCTGGTGGGCAATGGTCCATAGGGTCACAAAGAGCTGGATACAACTGAAGTAACTCAGCACAGCCATAGCACAGTCAATTTACAATATTGTGTTAGTTTCAGATGTACAGCAAAGTGATTCAGATTTATTTTCCATTATAGGTTATTACAAAATACTGAATATAGTTCCCTGTGCTGTACAGTAGGTCTTTATTGTTTATCTATTTTATATGTAATAGTGTGCACTTGGGCTTCCCAGGTGTTTCTTGGCTTGTGGCTGGACAAATTTGCTCCTGTCTTCACAAACTTTCTTCCCTGTGCCTCAATGTCCAAATCTCCTCTCCTTTCTCTGATAAAGACACCAGTCATTAGATCTGGTGTTCACCCTAACTTTGGGATTACTTCATCTCAAATTCTTTAACTAATTACATCTGCAAAGACTCTGTTTCCAAATGAGCCCACACTGTGAGATTCTGGGTGGACATGAATTTTCATGGAGCACTATGAAACCCACTACATCATCCAAACATGCAGATTTGAGTCATGCATTTTTCTGACCTAATCTTGTTGAGCCTCAATTCCCTTCTTTGTAAACTGAGGCTAACGATGACACCCAGCCCAACTACCACACAAGGTTGTTAAGGTTGAATGAGATAATTGATGTGAACGTGCTTTATAAACTATTATAAGAATAACGTGATAAGAATATAATGGAATATCTTAACTGCTGGTTTTAGGATTTACTGTCATTGTTCAAGGAAACATTTTGTTAAGACTACCTGCTGTGTCAATGAAAGGCTGAGGATTTGGTGTGGGCAGTAACCAAGGTAACAAATGTGGATAGCCGAAAGCCTTGTATATGTCAAGAAGAGGAAGAATTATTATTTTATTTTACTTTTTATTTCCCTTAGGAGGAGGAGAGTGTGAACTGGGAGAAGCTAGGACATAATATGGGTTTAAAGGCAACACTTAAAAGTAGGGTGCGTGCTAAGTCACTTCAGTTGTGTCTGACTCCTTGCAACCTATGGACTGTAGCCCAACAGGTTCTGCTGTCCAGTGGGATTCTCCAAGCAAGAATACTAGAGTGGATTGTCATGCCCTCCTCCAGGGGATCTTCCTGACCCAGGGATTGAACCCACGTCTCTTACATCTCTGGCTTTGTCAGGTGGCTCCCTGGTGGCTCAGACTGTAAAGAATGTGCATGGAATGCAGGAGACCCGGGTTCGATCCCTGGGTTAGGAAGATCCCCTGGAGAAGGGGATGGCCACCCACTCCAATATTCTTGCCTGGAGAATTCCATGGATAGAGGAGCCTGGCAGTCAACAGTCCATGGGGTCGAAAAAAGTTGGGCACAACTGAGTGGCTAACACTTTTTCATTTCCACTAGCGACACATGGGAAGCCCCATAAGCAGGGAGACCGAGACACTCTTCAAAGCAGAAATTGCCATTTTGTACTTTAAAGTTGGTTGCGCTCTGGTGTGTGATATGAACCCTTTCAGTGGTGCCCAAGTCCTCAGAAATGTCAGCTGCACTAGGATATTTTTAAGAGATAGGATTTCTGGGAATATTTTTGGATGGTCAGTTTCAGGTTTAGGCTGATGTGACTTGGGAAACTGCATCCATGTAAACAGAGCCAGGACACAGAGAAGATCTTGAGAATGTCATTCTTTCCCAAACTCCTCCAGGAATTGGCAGAAAATTGGAGGAGGGCTTTAGTCTTAACCAAGGCATGGAATTAGGGTTAAACCTGTCTTTTCCAGAATTACTTTGGCACAACAGTCCCAGGTAACTGGGTTCCTAAGCACTGGATGCAAGAATGGATGGATAAAGAAGTGGTACACACACACACACACACACACACGAATATTACTCAGCCATAAAAAATGAAATCATGCCATTTGCAACAACTTGGATGGACCTAGAGCTTATTATACTAAGTGAAGTAAATCGGAGAAAGCAAATATAATATGATATCATTTGTATATAGAATCTTAAAAAGTGGAAAGAGAGAGATGGTTTGGAGAGAAACACAGAACATTTATAAGCAGCAGAGGTAGGTCTACCGCATTGAGCTAAGTTCAGGGCTCACTGTTATGAGAGGCACAGTCTCCATTCTAGGAAAGCTCAGGTCTGGAAAGAGAGATGGACTGTGAACAGGTAGAAACCATACACAATGATAAGCTCATGGAGAGTGACAGGAGGGGGCTGCTGGGGAGCAGGGGGACCTGCGTCAGACACCTAACCCAAGGCTGAGTTTTGGGTGGAGAGTTTTTGTGATGGCCTCCTGGACACTGAGACTTCACAACAGTCTCATTTAAGAGATGGCCAGGAATAAAGAAAGCGGGGGAAGATCTTTCTAAAACAGCCTTGCCAGGCTTGCTAATCTATGAGTACCTCTCATTTCAGTGGGAACATCAGAGGCTGAGAGAGATGTTTTGGAGAAGGTGGGGTCTAGTTGTGCCCCTTAAGTCACACTTCACGGGCAATGACTTCTGCCTATAGCTGAATGCCAACTGTATCGAAATTGTTGTGCGCTTCCAATTTTAGTTCTAATAAAGCAAAAATTGTTATAAGGCAAATCAAAAACAGTAAAAGTAAATTAATGTTAGAGAAAGTTGTAAAAATTGGCTAGGTAGACAATTTATCTCATTGGCATGTTCAGTTGCTCGGTCATGTCTGACTCTTTGAGACCCCACAGGCTGTATAGCCCACTAGTCTTCTCTGTCTATGGAATTTTCCAGGCAAGAATACTGGAGTGGGTTGCATCTTCCTGATGCAAGGATTGACTCTGCAGGAATATGCACTGGCAGGCAGATTCTTTACCACTGTGCCACCTGGGAAGCCCATCTCATTGTACAAGCGATAAATTTCTGAATCACTAATCACTTGTTTAATCATGAAGAAACTGCTACTGATGTTTCAAAAGTCTTGGAGTATCAATTTGACAGTCCTTTTCAAATGTGCCTCATTACTTATTCAGCTTGGATTGCACCAGCTAAATTCTCTGTTGTTAGTCTGGATCCTGTTGTCATTTTCTCCAGAGAATGGGGGTTCTACTGATACTTCCCAAATATCAGTATATATACATATATATACATACTTTTACAGACATGTTTATGAATAAAAGCTGATATTTTACAAAAACATATAAAAGAGTATCAGTTCAGTTCAGTTGCTCAGTTGCAACCCCATGAACTGCAGCATGCCAGGCCTCCCTGTCCATCTCCAACTCCCGGAGTCTACCCAGACTCATGTCCATTGAGTCGGTGATGCCATCCAACCATCTCATCCTCTGTCGTCCCCTTCTCTTCCTGCCCTCAATCTTTCCCAGCATCAGGGCCTTTTCAAATGAGTCAGCTCTTCGCATCAGGTGGCCAGAGCATTGGAGTTTCAGCTTCAGCGTCAGTCCTTCCAATGAACACCCAGGACTGATCTCCTTCAGAATGGACTGGTTGGATCTTCTTGCAGTTCAAGGGGCTCTCAAGAGTCTTCTCTAGCACCAGAGTTCAAAAGCATCAATTCTTCAGTGCTCAGCTTTCTTTGTAGCTCAGATGGTAAAGAATCTGCCTGTGAGGCAGGAGACCAGGGTTCAATCCCTGGGTTGGGAAGTTCCTCTGGAGAAGGGAATCCACTCCAGGATTCTTGCCTGGAGAATTCCATGGATAGAGAAGCCTGGCGGGCTACAGTCTGTGGGGTCACAAAGAGTCGGACACGCCTGAGTGACTAGCACACAGCTTTCTTTGTAGTCCAGCTCTCACACGGTTTCTCCAGTCGTCATGTACGGATGTGAGAGTTGGACTATAAAGAAAGCTGAGCGCCGAAGAATTGATGCTTTTGAACTGTGGTGTTGTGTATACATACAGTCAGTGCCCATTATTTGGGGATTCCTTGTTTGTGAATTCACCTACTCACTAAATTGTTTGTAACCCCTAAATCAATACTCTCCGTGCTTTCCTGGTTAGTTATTTGCAGATATGTGCAAAGTTGTCCCGTCATGCACATTCTCAGCTGAGGTGCAACAGGCGCCAGTTCTGCCTTGGTTTGGATCATGAAGAGGTGACCCCTGGATGGAGACAGTGGAGCAGTACACCGCAGTGCAGAAGCTCTGGCTCCGAGCCAGTGGGACCGGGTTTGAATCCCACGTCCAGCACCTGTCAGTAGGGCATCCTCACTATTCTTCTAACCTCATTTTCACTTTTGCAAAATAAAGAAGACAAAATCAACCAGGATGAGTTGTGTTTCAGGATTTGAGATTATAATATAAATTATATATATATATATATATCTACATACACACACACCTATATATGTATATAACATAGAGTAACACATAGAAGGGCTTCCCTGGTGACTCAGATGGCAAGGAATCTGCAAGGAATGCGGAAGACCTGGGTTTGATCCTTGGGTTGGGAAGATCCCCTGGAGGAGGGCATGGCAACCCATTCCAGGATTCTTGCCTGGAGAATCCCATGGACAGAGGAGCCTGGCGGGCTAGAGTCCATGGGGTTGCAAAGAGTCAGACACAACTGAGCGACTATGTAAGCACGCACACAACATATAGATATTTTCCTTGGGGACAATGGTGCAATTTTCTCAGCTACTTTATAGAACATAACTACCACAAAACGTAAATCAACTATATACATGTACATATGCATACACACATACATGCACATACACACAGACACACACGGGGAAGACACACATACGTTTGCATGTTTGTAAATAGGATAGAGTGTGCTTGATCATTTGTTATATATTCTCAAATCCACACAGATATAATCAACAGATATTGCTAATGGCTCTTGTTTCTTCCATTTTCAGAAGTGAAGAAATTATCTCTCAAAAGAACTTTCCTCCTGATGAAAAGGGACTAAATTGCTCACTTTCTGCAGGTGCATTAAGTTCTTTTGGGAAAGCCTGCTTAAGCCCACTCAGTAAACTATCTCCTTCAACACACTGAATAGTATCCCATTAAATCTTACCAAGTTAATGCAACTTCAAAAGGGAGATAATTCACCCTTCTTTCATAAGTATGGTGAGAGCCATAATGCACATTTTCCCCAACTATTTTTCTATATTTTTCTATTCATTGGCTAGGATTGCTAGATGAAGCTTACATTATTATAGAAAAAGGATGGCTGCCATGAAAGGTAAAAAGTGATGCCACTGATTTTAAAATAATATGAGAACTTTAAAAGATTCTTTCAAAAGTTCTAATGAATTCATAATATTCCTTTTCTGCTCTTCTTCTATGACTTTTGATGACCAAGGGGACATGTTTACCAGACAGCTTAAAGGCAGAAGTATCTGTCTTTTGAACTGAATGGACTAGCTAGTCTATGAAAGGTATAGACCTTTCAGTCTCGACGTTTGTAATCCAGAACATAAAGCTATTGAGCCCATGAAAAGTATTCAGAAAAGGCAGTGTGATGTTTAATTCGCTATGCTTGTGCTAAGTTGCTTTAGTT
The DNA here is from genome assembly GCA_006410935.1 of Redunca redunca. Lineage (NCBI taxonomy): Eukaryota > Metazoa > Chordata > Mammalia > Artiodactyla > Bovidae > Redunca > Redunca redunca. The sequence continues at coordinate 188,339 of SJYQ01009719.1, read as the reverse complement.
GCATCTGGACTCTTTATAACCCCGTAGACTGTAGCCCACCAGGCAATATACCAAGAACCAGAATGCAATAAGTCAAACTTGATCTGAAACTTGTATGTACTCAGTCGCTTCAGTCCTGTCCCACTCTGTGACCCTATGCACTGAAGCCTGCCAGGCTCCTCTGTCTATGGGATTCTCCAGGCAAGAATACTGGAGGGTTGCCAGGCCCTCTTCCAGGAGATCTTCCTGACCCAGGGATCGAACCTGCATCTCTTAGGGCTCCTGCATCGGCAGGCAGCGAATTTGCCACTTGCACCACCTGGGAATTTGCTATAGCCAAGTGGAAAACTATTTATGTTTTGGTGGTATAAAGAAAGAATTCCTGTCTACAAGTTTATAACTCTTACTAGAAGAGAATTAGAGTTGTTTCTAAATATTGCATTAGTTGGAACAGATTAGGTTTAGTAATAAATAGGCCCTTAAATTAATGATAGTTCAAAACAAGATAAGTAAATCTCTCATTCACGTAAGAGTCCAAATGGTTGCTTCTGGATGGCAGGCATATCTCCTCCAGGCAGTATTTCATATCTCCTCCAGGCCCCTTTACTCTGTGGGTCTTTCATCTCCCATGTCCTCACTGTCACCTGCATCTAGCAGACAGAAGGAGGAAAAGAAGGTGAAGTAGGCAAAGCCACTTTGCAGAAGCTTTGACTTAGAAACTCCATCCTTTATATTTTCCATTGATTAGAACTCAGTCTATGGTCATACCACCAGAGAAGCCCTCAAACTGGAAAGAATGCTGGGAAATGTAATTTACCTATGCACCCAGAAAAAATAATCATATTTGGACCTACACAAGGGACACAGACATTCTCCAACATAGGTAGAAGATGAGATCTCAAGATGGGTGTAGAGTCATTTATGCTATAAACATCATGAGAAAGATGCTGCTTTCTATTCAGAAATAAGAATTGAGACAAAAATGTCAAAGGGCAGAGGGCAATTCGTTTCACCTTTCACTTGGTTTCTGTTTTTTTCTTTTTTTATGTTGGAATTTAATGAAGAAAGAATTGAGATGTTTAAAAAAGCATTTCCTCATATGAAAGTGATAAACACAGACGACATGTCTATGAATTATGCCAGTAATTTGGAAATAGAAGTTTCTGTCTCCTGATACATGGAAAAGTAGTGCCATTTGTGGGAGTAAACATTCCAATATATTTTGAATATTTTCTTCACATTTTGATCTACTGAGAACACCTCAAAGCTAAAAGCTGTATTCTTCAACCTTCCCTGGCCCTAAGATGAAGATATGTACCTTCAGTTCAGTTCAGTTGCTCAGTCGTCTCCGACTCTTTGCGACCCCATGATTTGCAGCACACCAGGCCTCCCTGTCCATCACCAACTCCCAGAGTTCACTCAAACTCATGTCCATCGAGTCGGTGATGCCATCCAGCCATCTCATCCTCTGTTGTCCCCTTATCCTTCTGCCCCCAATCCCTCCCAGCATCAGAGTCTTTTCCAATGAGTCAACTCTTCGCATGAGGTGGCCAAANTGCAGCACTTTCACAGCATCATCTTTCAGGATTTGAAATAGCTCAACTGGAATTCCATCACCTCCACTAGCTTTGTTCATAGTGATGCTTTCTAAGGCCCACTTGACCTCACATTCCAGGATGTCTGGCTCTAGGTGAGTGATCACACCATTGTGATTATCTTGGTTGTGAAGATCTTTTGATTCTTCCAAATAGATGCATGAGACTGATTCAGAGACCAGCTACCTAAGGGACGTGGCAGAGCACTGGTCTACCTGTGTTGCTGGTGTGGTATTGTGCAAGATCTGTATTTCTGGGGTTAATAGTGGTAGAGGCAACCTCCTGATTATAGTAGAGGCTGAATGGGTCTGGAGATGGTGGTGACAATTCCTTGGGCTGGTTCTGGGAGTTGTCCCTGGAAGCTTAGTCTATCACTATTCCTCCAGATCTTTCAGTGATTCTGTGAGCTTTCTAATATCCTTTAATAAATTTCTTCTGCATCATCTGGCTAGAGGGAACCCTGTTGTCTGCAACTGAAAACCTTCACCAGTATTGAGATACAGCTAGCCAAGGTAGAACCAGACCTCATTGCTTTGTATATGAGACTATTTATATTCCTAATTATTCACATTTTCTTATTTTAGCTAGAATAGTTCAGTTCAGTTGGGTTGTTCAGTCGTGTCTGACTCTTTGAGACCCCATGGACTGCAGCACACCAGGCTTCCCTGTCCATCATCAACTCCTGGAGCTTGCTTAAACTCACATCCATCAAGTCGGTGATGCCATCCAACCATCTCATCCTCTGTTCCCCCCTTCTCTTACTGCCTTCAATCTTTCCCAGCATCAGGGTCTTTTCCAATGGGTCAGTTCTTCACATCAGGTGGTCAAATTATTGGAGCTTCAGCTTCACCATCAATCCTTTCAATGAATGTTCAGGACTGATTTCCTTTAGCATTGAGTGGGTTGATCTCCTTTCTGTCCAAGGGACTCTCAAGAGTCTTCTTCAATACCACAGTTCAAAAGCATCAATTCTTTGGCCCTCAGCTTTCTTTATGGTCCAACTCACACATCCACACATGACTGCTGGAAAAACCACAGCTTTGACTATATGGACCTTTGTTGGCAAAATGTCTCTGGTTTTTAATATGCTGTCTAGGTTGGTAATAGCTTTTCTTCCAATGAGCAAGCATCATTTAATTTCATGGCTGCAGTCACCATCTGCAGTGATTCTGGAGTCCAAAAAAATAAATTCTGACACTGTTTCCATAGTTTCCTGATCTATTTGCCATGACATGATGGGACCAGATGCCATGATCTTTTTGTTTTGAATAATGAATTTTAAGTCAGCTTTTTCACTCTCCTCTTTCACCTTCATCAAGAGGCTGTTTAGTTCCTCTTCACTTTCTGCCCCAAGGGTGCTGTCATCTGCATATCTGAGGCTGTTGATATTTCTCCTGGAAATCTTGATTCCAGCTTGTGCTTCATCCAGCCCAGCCTTTCACATGATGTACTCTGCATAGAAGTTAAATAACCAGGGTGACAATATACAGTCTTGATGTACTCCTTTTCCAATTTGGAACCAGTCCATTCATTGTTCCTTGTCTGGTTCTGTTGTTTCTTGACCTGCATACAGATTTCTCAGGAGGCAGGTAAGGTGGTCTGGTACTCCCATCTCTTTAAGATTTTCCCACAGTTTGTTGTTATCCACATAGTCAAAGGCTTTAGCGTAAAGCAGAAGTAGATGTTTTTCTAAAATTCTCTTGCTTTTTCTATGATCCAACGGACAACTCTTTCTAACAGTATATAGTACACAGTCCATGGAATTCTCCAGGCTAGAGAATACTGGAGTGGGTAGCCTATCCCTTCTCCAGTGGATCTTCCCAACCCAGGAATCGAACCAGGGTCTCCTGAATTGCAGGTGGAAATTCTTTACCAGCTGAGCTACCAGGGAAGCCCAGTCAGAATGAGCACTGTGCTGAAAATAAACAGAGAAAAAGTTCTGTTCATACTGTGTTGAAATATTAAAGCTGGATCAGAACACATTTGGAAGACATCATGGTTGTGGCAGGAGAACTCCAAGGGAAGATGGTACATTTCAGGAAACTAAGTTGGGACCACTTGTTCAGAGGCCCCTCAGTGCTAGGGAATTCTCTTTCCAGAGTTATCCCTGAAGGTTTGGGTATATAATTTACTAAAAAGGCAAATTCCTTCACAGATTGACTATAAAAAGAAACCAACTACCCTACAAATGGTTTGGGGATATAATTTATAAAAAAGTCACATTCCTTCACAGATTGACTATAAAAAGAAATCAACTATCCTACAAATGGATATCTCAAATTTTATTTTATTTTATTTTTTTTTGCCTTAGAGAACAGTGGTCACTTGGGCTTGATTTTTGGAGAAATTATTTTTACTAAAAATTTGTATACCCCAAATAATATTTCTAAGTTAATATAGGCTTAGCAGAGACTGAAACCAAAGATACCCCATCAGTACTGCATATACAGAAGAGAGATGGCTTTGTGAAAGAAAACGTGGTTATGTGGGAAGAGCTTTGGGTTCTGTTACTTACTAGCTGTGTGTGGCCTTAGGCAAAGTTACTTAACTTCTCTGAGCCTTATTTCTTCATCTGTAAATTGGAGGTAATAATTATAGGATTAAGATCATGGAGTTATCATTATGCTTAATTAAAGTAATGGTTCTTCATTGCAAGCAATAGGAACCAATTCTGGATGACTGAAGCAGAAAAGGAATTATTGGGAGGCTACTAAGATGATCACAGAATTGACAGGAAAGTAAAAGAACCAGGACCTGAAAATGAGCAGCATTAAGGGAAGATAATCAACAGAAAAGGGCCAAGGTCAAAGCAGGAATGGCTGGTTGTGGGACACTCACTGGCTCCTCCACCACTGACGCTAGGTCCTGCTGCAGCAGCGCCTGGCTAAGCCAGACACTGAATCTGTGGACTGAACCCTCTCAGTGACGTCCTAAACCTGAATTCTTTCTTATCAATTCAGCTGACAATCTAAGGTTTTATTTTATTTTTATTGAAGTATAGTTGGTTTACAATGTTGTATTAATTTCTGCTGTACAGCAAAGTGATTCAGTTATGCACATATATACCTTTTTTCCCTATTCTTTTCCATTATGGTTTATCATAGGATACTGAATATAGTTTCCGGTGCTATGCAGTATGACCTTGCTGTTTATCCATTCTATAGATGATAGTTGTATCTGCTAACCCCAACTTCCCACTCCATCCCCCACTTCCCATTTCCCCCTTGGCAACCATAGGTCTGCTGAACCTGAGTTGAACCTGACTGTGAAAGATGACTGCTAAACATTCAGGAGCTCTGCAAACTGGGCATTAAAGTGTTCTAGTTTGAAATCAGCCACAGTAGAAGTTATTTATACCACATAAATCAGTGAATGCTAAAAATCAGGGCTGAGATTTTGTTTTGTTTTCTCTCGAGACCCATTTACCAGCACACTGCTGCCTCAAATGGCAGTCCTGAATGTGAACACCCAACTGGCTAAGTCTAGAATGGGGTCACACAGAGTCAGACACGACTGAAATGACTTAGCAGCAGGAGCAGCAGAACACAAGAGTGTGTTTAGCTATGAGGGGATGGCGAGAGGAGTGGCTGGCCTTTTAGACAGTAGCCAAAAGGGGTCTCTCTCTTACCAAGACTGAAGCAGGTGGAGAATTCTACCCACAAGATTTCTAATGCTGAAAAGTAAAAGTGACAGCCACTCAGTCGTGTCTGACTCTGTGACCTCATGGACTGTAGCCCACCAGGCTCCTTTGTCCATGGAATTCTCCTGGCAAGAATCCTGGAGTGGGTAGCCATTCTCTTCTGCTGGGGATCTTCCGGACCCAGGGATCAAACTTGGGTCTCCTGCCTTGCAGGCAGATTCTTTACTGTCTGAGCCACCGGGGAAGCCCCATCTCCTAAAGTTTCAGATATTCTCTACAATACTCAAAGGGCTCACCTAAAGCTGTGCCCTTACCCGTCACAAGTGCCGGGGTCCAGCCCCGGTGGATCCAGGGTAATTCGAAGGGGAGACGGAATTGGCATCCTAGGAAAAAAGTTATTTAATTACAGATATATAGAGAGATTAGAAACAGATAGTGTAGTAGGAAATATTAGTGGAGAAAAAGAGGCTGAATAACTTGGTTTACGTGGGATACCAATAAAGCTTTGAGACAAGAAGCTTGCACCACCTACGTAGGCCACTGGCGCCCACTTAAATATCAGAGGGTGCCCCACCTTGGGCTCCGTCTCACATGGAACTTAAATGCCAGGGCAAAATTAGCAGGCATGGCGAGCACCCATGCTCCAGATGGGAATTCAGCCAGAAAAACGGGAACAAGAAAGAACGACATGGGGGAATCAGTCTTTCCAGAAACTGATCCGATTTCTTTATTTTTTAGGTTTGCTTATATACCTTTTGTTACACATAGAGACAAATGGAAATTTTAAAGTCACGTGGGGGTCAGCAGTCCTGACCTTTATCAAAATCAGGTGCTTCACACAAATGTATAAAAAAAGTCTTAGGGGTTTTACATCATCTTCTGGCCATGAGGCCTGCTGACATTTTATGACCCTTTCTTTCTGATAATGGTCAGTTAACCAGAAAACTTATTTTTTCCAAGGGTGTTTTTTCTTAAACCAGGCACCACCCTCTGAAGGTACCAGATAAAGTTGCATTCCTATGGGGTGAGGGTGTAGTGGGTTACAACTAAGAAAGGAATTTATTTAACCTAAGGTTAACATGATTAATCTTAAAGGTTAATACTTATTTCTCCTATATGCTAGTTATATTCATTATAAGGGCAGGGAATATGGAGATTCAGCAGCAAACATCAGCCCAACAAATGAAAACCCTTCACCAATATTCCCCTTAAGATCTATTTAGTCTTAAGATAGTGATAAAGTTACATTGTTACATAGCAAGGACACAGTGATTTATAACAAAGTATAGTGATCTATAACAAAAGAGAAAATTCATTAACTCAAAAAGTCTAGTATTGCTAACATCAAAAACTACTATATTTCCTTTTCTATATTCCAAATACATTAATATATTCCCAGGTGTCTAAGGATATGGAGGCCTGGCGGCAATCATTGACTCAACAATGAGAAAAGCCCTACGCTAATTAAGATTTTCAAAATACTCCAAACTCTCTGTGCCGTTTATGGTTGCTGCCAGCAGAGAGGTTTGACCTGAGACACCCTTGTCACGCCCAGGAATTTTTATTGACTGGAGCTGCAAGTTTACTCTTTCTCCGAGAGAACCGGTGGGGAACAGCCCCCTATAAAGTCAGAGGTGTAGGTGAGAGCATGAAACACACAAGTACCCAGAATATGTGGGGTTCCTTCTTCTTCATTTTGTTTCTTTTCCTAAGTTTTGGCCACATTATAATCCTTACTTTTTTGTTTGATATGTGCTCTGAAGTTCTGACCACAACAAAACTGAAGTCTTTAACACAGCCTTGCTCTAAGTTGTATCCAGTTAAAGAATAAGGTCATTGCAAAGGTTCCAAGTGTAAATTGACAACTGTAACATGTTCCTTGTTAAGGAAATGAACATCTTTTGATAATATAGAATTCTCTTAAAATTTTCACATTTAAGTACTTTTTAGATGAAAGTAACTGATAAGCACAAACACTTGAACAAGACAAATTTCTTATTAAGATAATCAAGTTCCTTCTATTAAGTTATTCAAAGTCCTAGCAGAAGAATTTTTCATTTAAGAAAAGGTGATTAAAACAAAGAATCTTCCAAGTGAGAGGATATGGCAGGCAGAGCATGCTATTTTTCCTCCAGATTAATAAATGTTAAGGTACCTTATTAATCAGCCAGAGGTTAGGAAAAAATGAATATAAATAAAATCTTTTTAATGAAAATTGCCTTTTTATAATATCAGCTGCAAAATGATTTATGTCCTAGAACTTGAATGAAGAGGAGAAAAAGCTGTTTTAGTAATAGAAATTGCATTGCAAAACATTTTTTTGGGGATGCATCTTGTTTAATTTTTCACGTTGCATATTCATCACTCTGTGTATACGGGTTGGAAGGTGCCTCAATTCACATTTGAAATTAGAAAAATCTGTCACTGTTCAGAGTCAGCTTTCATTTTCTAAATGATTTAAGAGGAAGGGATTTTTTTCCAGATGAAATTGCTCATTCTTAAAGGGATATTTGGAAGTTTCTATGCCTGAAACTTTTGCTCAAGTGTTTGGAAAGGATGATGCAGAGACTGCTGGGTGAGAGCAGGAGAGGATGCATGGGGTCCTGGAAGGAGAACAGATTTCACTCTGACCCCAATGATTTCATTGCCTGGCAGCTGGTCAGCTTGCCTCTTGGCCTCATTTAGGTTCCTCATCTGAAATATAAGGGCCCACCTAGAAGTCCTTTTCATTTCCTTACCCTTCACACTTCTGCATCCTAATTACTAATTCTAATGCCATCTCTTTGTTGAAAAATGCACTTCATTATTTGTAGTTCAGCTAGGCACTCATGAAACATTGGCAAATGGCCATGAAAGAAACAGAATTTCCTTTTCCTGGTGCCCCAGTTCACACCTGCAGCACAGAAATCCCCTCCTCCGGCTTTTCTGTATGAGTAAACACTTATTTTTGGCAATGCTGGCTTGAGAATAGCATCTCCATAGAAACCACGGTTTGGGTGAACGCTTTTCTTGCGATTGAGACTCTTTTCCACCTTTATGTGTCATCTTAATTGATAAAACAGGTACATCTGTCAAGATCACCAAGTCTCTCCGTCAGCTTGCAAGTCGAATCCTAAATTAGGTACAACACCTGAACGGGCATGGGAGCAGAGAGGAGACATCAGTGTTGTCATGACAACTGGGAAATGCCATGTCTCTCCACAAATGCTAATTTGACTGTCATGGTGGGTTTTACACACCAGTTGTTATTGCATTTCTTCTGGGAGCAAAAATAGAGTAACATTTTGGGTCTTCCCTGAGGGATTCAAAGCCATTTCTTTTGTTGTTGCTGCTGGTGTTGGTGGTTGGGTTTCTTTCTTCTCCTACATTCCAGCCCTGATATTCTCAGAGTTTCAGAGTCTGGTGGGAGCCAGCTCCATCAAGGCATCTTTAAAGGGTCCTGAGGAACATTTGGAGGCTGGAATTGGAGCAGAGAAGATCTAGACCACCTACCATTTTATACTTTGGAGTCTAGGTCCTCAAACAGAACTCTGTAAACAAGCTTTATAAGATGGCTTAAGGATAAATAGGAATAAATGGGAAAGCCCCAAGTGTATCACTTGTTCCAGTGCTATTACAGCCAGAAAGAGCTTTCATTTGATACCCAAACCATGGGATAAACTATATTATGCATAATGTTATTTCTCCACTTCCCCCTCCAGCTCCCAGTTGTGTGGATAATTATAAAAACTTTCCTGTTTTCTAGAGGATGGATGGTGAAATGATGAACTCTGGACAGAAATATTTTCCAGTGGGCCAGCTACACTTTCCAGCCCCATCAGCCTCAATCTTCTAGTCCCTGATATGTTTAGAAGCAAAGAGGCCAAACAACTCTATGATCTGGTAGAGGAAACCCTAGCATAGTTTGCATCAAGGCATTCTGATAGGAAATATATTTAGCTGTAAAATATGCATGGGCTGAAACGACTCATAATTTTGAAGACAGCATTTTGTTTGGAATGTTGGGTGAACAGGGAATTCTCCATTCAGAACCATTCAAGACTTCCTGATTTGTGGATGTGTCACAGGGAGCCAGAGTCGATTTTTGAAATGTCAGTTTGATTGCTCCCCCTGGAATGCTCCTGGTGTTCTGACAAGAAGAGGAACACACTCTGTTCAGAAGCATATGCTGTCCTCATTCTTCAGGAAGGGTGGAGACAGACAGCACAAATGGATGCACACACTGTTTTTAATATTTTGGTGCAACACGTGTCTCTAAATTCACTCCATGCTTGCTCAGTTTTTCATTTCCTGTGTAGATGTATCCTCAGATTAGGAACAACTTCATTACCCACACATTCAGATTAATTTCTGAGTCATGCACAGCTTCTTCTCATGAGAACAGATCACAAAATCTAGGTACTGAGAGCTGGAATTTGACCATTTGTCAACCTAAGTGTTCCAGAATAAGATGTTCCATGAAGATCAGCTGTGATGACACCACTTCTGATTGATTAGGTGGCCTGAGAATCTCAAGTCATGAAAAAAAACTAGTAATAATTCAACCAAACCACTACCAGTGATGAAGGGCTATCTAGTTTCCAGGCATTTGTATTAACCTCATTTTATTTTCACAACAATTCAGTGAATTTGATCTTATTTTCACATGAAGGAACTTGTTTTGGAGACTAACTTGCCCAGGTCATACATCCCTGAGTGCTGGAGTTAAAATGCAAACCTGACTTTGCTTTATTCTTAAGCCAGATACTGCCCCACTAAGCAGAGCTTCGTCACCAGTCAGTAAGTCACAGGCAATGGTATATTTTTGTTGGTACCTATGACATTAGTACCAACAAATGTTAGTAAGGATTTTTAATGTAGGTGTCCTAGAAGACTAGGCTCTCTATTGCAGACAAGGCATTAAAATCTTGCATAATAATGAAGAAGTAAGGCCTGGATAAACAGAAATGGAATAAATAATAGGGACAATGTTACTTGGAAATGAGAGAAAATAATTCTTATTAGCTAAATGAGATTGTGGCCTGCCGTATGAACCAATCATTCAGTATTTACTGAAATGCCAGTGGAAGTGGAGTCCTATAGTACAACCTTTAGCAAAATTCAGCATCAATTACCAGCTAGCAACTACTGGAGGAGGTTTCAGTTTTCATGAAGTCCAAGTAAGTGTTGATTTTACTTTGTCAGGTGACATCTTGTTTGAAATCCTGAGCAATGAAATTTCACTTTAAAATATTTCTCTGATTTTTTTAAATGAAAGAATTATGCTAGGGCAACTGCATTATGCAGGGAAAAGGGGTACCATTTGCCCAGATGGCAACAAAAGTGGTACCCACCTGATTTATGCAACAGGACAGCCTTCACTGATTTGAGAGAAACTCTAAGACTCTTCTCTGCTGACATATAAGCTTTTTTTAAAAAAATTATTTCCCTAAGCAGCTGAGTGGACAGTGGTGTCATTTAGTGACATGCAAAATCCTAAGGGAGGGATGAACTTGTTTGCAGGGGAAGCCAGGAGTGCTCCTGTGGGGATGTTAAATTTGAAAGGTTGACTCTGTCATTGGATGCCCAAGACTGGAGAGGAGGGGAAAGGCTGGGACCACATACGGAATCTGGGGAGTTCTCAATATACAGATAATGCTATGGAACTGAATGAGATGTCCTAGAGAGGGAGAGTGGAGAGAGAAGGGAAGAGGCCCAGGACTGGGTTCAGAGTTCTGCCAGTATTTAGAGGTCTGGAAAAGGCTGAGGAAATGGCCTCTGACACCAAAAAGGGAGCAGTCAGTGAAATACGACAAAAACTAAGAGGTGAGTGTCCAGAATGGAAGACAAGTAAGAAGACACTATAAGAAGGAGAACAAGTGCTGGTCACATGCTGCTGAGCACTAGAGGGGTCCTGCTGATTCTTTCTCCTGTGGATTTTCTAAACATGCTCCCTCCTTTCCACCTCTCTCACTGCTTTCCTGGCTCAGAAATACAACAGTTCCTCAAGGCATCTCCTCGCCTCTTGATGAAGCCTCCTTAAAAATCCATGCTCCACACTATCCCCAGACTGGGTAATCTCTCAACAGTGCAATGCTACTATGCAATAGCTCTCTGTTGCCCCTAGAATATAATCATCACTCCTTCATATGTCTGTAACTGAACAGAACCCTCTGGGCCCTTCCCGGGACAGACTCCTCTTCCATATATCCTCTGCTGTAGTTCCTCTCTGAAGCACCCAGATAGTAGTATCTCATGCATATTTCCTGAGTTCTTCAACGCTAAAAACCACCACCAAATGGAAGAAATTAACTAGTTGATGATTGGTAGACTCCATGCTTTCTAGGGCCCAATGATTGATAATGTTAACTGCCCTGTTACTGCAACATCAACCAGAGAATTATGCATTAGCTGACCACACACTCTGCAACCCCTCTCCCTTGCCTGATGTTAAAAAATGCTTTGCTAAAACCCTTCTGGGATTTCAGGGGTTGGGGGAGGGGGCCATGAGCCACCTGTTCTTCTTTCATGGCCCTGCAAGAAACCTTTCTCGGCTCCAAACTTGACATTGAGGTTTGTTTGTCGTGTGCATCAAGTACAAGAACTTGCATTCAGTAACATGTCCTATGAAGTCTTTTACCACCTGGAACTTAACTCCTGCCACTCCAGCTCTATCTCCCACACATTGTGTGCTATGCCCCCACTGAGTTGCTATTTATGTGACCCACTTTTTTTTTTTTAACCTCCAGGCAATTCCTTCTGGCTGATGCTATTCCATCTAGTTAAAATGTTTCCCTCCACATAGTCCTTCTAAAACTGCTTAATATATAGAGCTCAGTTCCGGAGTTATCTCCTCTGTAAAGTCTCCCCTGACCTCCTGAAACGGATAGGTATTGTCCATCCAGCATCCCATGACTTGCGATCTGTATCTCCATGACAACACTTTCCAATTGTTTTGAAGCTGCTTTTTTATTAGGGTTGTGATACCAGATATTGCCATTAAACCATGAATTTTTTAAGACAGAGCCCATCCTTCTCTTTCAGTGTTTCCAGTGCCATGTACAGTGTCTTGATTCTGATCCCAGAGAGGCAACAGTGAGCCCTGGCTTGAAATTAGATCTTAGCCCTTGCCCAGGAATTGAAGCTGAGTAGCCTAGATGATGGAAAAGGCAATGGCACCCCACTCCAGTACTTTTGCCTGGAAAATCCCATGGATGGAGGAGCCTGGAAGGCTGCAGTCCTTGGGGTCACTAAGAGTTGGACATGACTGAGCAACTTCACTTTCACTTTTCACTTTCATGCATTGGAGAAGGAAATGGCAACCCACTCCAGTGTTCTTGCCTGGAGAATCCCAGGGACGGGGGAACCTGGTGGGCTGCCCTCTATGGGGTCGCTCAGAGTCGGACATGACTGAAGCAACTTAATAGCAGCAGCAGCCTGGATGAAAACCAGGAATCCTAACCACTAGTACAGCAGGAGCTAAAGGCTAGAAGCGAAATTCCCCTAGCCCTTGCCTCCATTGAGAAATGCATTGAGAAATTACTAAAAGAGAGCAGTAGACAGGTGGGTAAATCATTTATATAGGGTAGTTCTGTATCTTTGTTTACCTTTGGCCAATTACCTGGTTTCTTTATCCACACCTGACCTGCCCTAGTGCTCTCCCCAACATGCGTGAGTAACTTTCTTTCCAAGATGAATTTCAACCCAGAGGCCTATAGGGGGCCTTGGCATCACCTGTTCTGGGGTGGCCCCCCCTTCTTTTTGATCCCTAAGGAATCTCTCTGTGCATGTGTAATGGCTCTCTTGCCCCAGGGATAGGAAATATGTGACCTCTTGATCTTTTACTCAAACAAGGTTTAGCCCCTCTCTGTTCCTGCCATAGCTGTTATCTTAAAGTGTCCTCAGGAGACAAAGCCTGACTATTTACCCTGATTCCACGGTTATTTCTATTTCCAAGTGCAAACAGGAGGCTGATTGTAAATGCCTAACCTGGAGCCCACCTACCTCCTGTCTCAGGAAGTGCAATCAAGAGGCTGGTTATGAATGCCTAACCTGGAGCCCATCTATCTCCTGCCTCAATTTCTGTGAGAAGCTCCATAGTATACACTCAGTGAACAAGACTTTCAAGCCCTCATGATAGTCTGTATTTCCATATTGGCCGTACTTCAGCAAAATTCTCAGGGGTTTAGTCAGTCATTAAAAGTCATGGCTAATCACCCACCAGGCCCTCACCTGGTGAATACATTGCCCAAGTAGTCCCAGGTGGCAGGCAACCGGTGATTGCTCTGTTTTGTAATTCACAAGGGGCTAAGCCTGACCATTTCCTGTAGGAGTTCGTAATGTGAATCATGCAGTTGGTTGCTTAACCTAGGCAACTACGCTCATCCCATTCCTTGAAAGTCCAGTGCTGCATTACTTCAATTAAAATGATCCAGTTTTTGTCAAAGTTCCCCCAGCTACGGAGAAATTATACCTCAAGACAATAATAAAGTCTTATTAAGACTTCATACCTTTATTAATATAATTTTTAAAGAAAATGTCTTACATAACCTAGCCATTACCTATCAAGGAATATGATATAGGGAGGGAAGCGGGGTAGACTATATTAGCTTAGAGTTGAAATAGTTTATGAGGCGATTCACAGAAAGCATTACAAAGTCAGATTCTGGGATTTAAGTACTTTTCACTAGAAAATATATACTTTTTATTTCCCTGACACTAAGGTTACATAATAGTAGAATTTGATCATCTCTGTCTTGTTTTCCTCTCTTTTTCATATTAAAAAAAGCTACTTCAAGATATATCTGCCTCTGAAAGATTAAAAAGAGAAAATTCAGGCTTCAGAGTGTTATTAAAGCCTGCATTTTGACCTCTCAAAATCTGACCCTTTAGAGATCGACTATTCTGGTCCTTCTCTCTGTGTTTCAATGGGTATAATTGAAATTATACCAGAAGAATGAGAATCTGTTCAATTTTTTAGAAGCCTGGTAAAGAAATCTCCATCAGTAACTCATTTTAGTATACACTATCTCTTTGAAGGGCCTTCCAGGTGGTGCTGGTGGTAAATCTGCCTGCCAATGCAGGAGACCCAGGTTTGATCCCTGGGTCACAAAGATCCCCTGGAGAAGGGAATGGCAACCCACTCCAGTATTCTTGCTTGGGAAATCCTATGGACAGAGGAGCCTGGTGGGCTACAGTACATAGGGTCGCAAAGAGTCGGACACAACTGAACACACACACACAACTCTCTGAAACTTCTCTCATCTTCTTGAAGGACTTAATGCTTCCATGAAGCCTTTTGCTTCCTCCAAGTCGGACAACAGCATCCATAAAACCACATCTTCATTGGGATGCTTTTGGCTTCACTTAGCAGTAAGCTCAATTCAAACTGTCAGTCAGGGAACTTGTTACCTCTCATAACTGCAAGCCTCAGATCAGGTGGGTGCTGGACCCATGTGACTGATTTCGTGGCTCAAGAATATCCCTGGGACACAGGTCTCTCCATCTTCCCATGCCCATCCTCAGAGCTTGTTCCAGTCTCAAGCTGGTAGCAAGATGAGTCCAGAGACAAAATCCAGAAGTAGAAGAATGGTCACTTCTTCCTTCATCTCTTCCTTAGAAGGGAGGAAACCTTTTCTAGAAATGCCCCAGCAGACTTCCCTTCATGTTTCTTGGTCAGAATTGGCCATTCTTGGCTCAGGCATTGACAAGGAGGAGGGAATATCCACAGCTGACCACTTGTGGGTGGATTAAACCACAGAGGCCTCTACATCCTCCTGTCATTCCATCCAGCTTTCCTCTTTGGCCTCTGGTCCTCTCCCGTTACCCATTTCCTCCAGTGACTGGGAAGGAAGGGCCAAGAAGAGAACAAGAGAACACAGACATAGAGAAAAAGGGGTAGTTCAAGTTTGTATCAAGAATGCAACTTAAAAGTGGAGAATAGAATTTATTAAAAAGAAATCATTTCTCCCATTTATTAAGTAAAAGTTAGATCATGTGATCTGAGTTCCCACTGAACCCTGAGGTGTGATTCTGACTGACAGAAGCTTGGGCAGTGAAGTCAGAGAAGCTTGTGTGTCTTTAGGTCAATTAGTTTAATTGTGTTGAGCCTCAGTTACCTCATTTGAAAAACAGGAGTAATAACATTCATCTTGAGTGTTGTTGTGAGCACTGGAAATATTATATAACCAGTGCTAGCATCACACCTGGTACTTTATAAATAACAGCTGTTGTTTATAATAATATTAATAAGAAGAAATTTAAGATGCTAAAGACAGTCAGCATTAGGGACCATAGGAAGCCTGAACACTTTTGACTGATTATCATGAGATGTTAACTACCAATATTGAATAAGTCATTGTCTTAATCCACTACTTCTGTTGTCTCAACACTTAATTGTTATCCTGCCTTTATGGATGAGCATTCAGAAGGTCCAGGATTGGTGAGTGAACAGCCTAGTCTGGAATCTGGATCTGCTTTGTATGAGGGCCCAGGCTCCCAACCATACATGATACTGTTTCCAGACATAAGCCCCCTTACTTGATGCCTGGGTTGTGCATTCAGAACAACTCAAACCAACACTTGCTTTGACTTGCTTTCCACTTATTTGAATCTTTTAAAATTGCATGTATGTTGACAACCTGTTTCATACACAGTCTGTTTTCACCCTTTATTGATACAGAACACAGAACCTCTTCCCATTCCCTAGAAAGAATCTACCGGCATCAAAAGATGAGTGAGGTCATGCTGGTGTTTGGTAGAAACCAATGCAATACTGTAAAGCAATTATCCTTCAGTTAAAAATAAATAAATAAATAAATAAGATGAGTGAGGAATGCAGTTTTCCCTAAAGACCATATGGCATGGAAGAAGAAGGGGGTTACACTGCCCACTACACAGCCACCTATTGGAATTCTCACCCGGCCCATCAGCACTTGAGGTTCCTTCTTCCCCAGTAGATGTGCACAGTGTGGTGGATGGTTCTCCTTGGTGCTTCCCTACAGCCCAGCTCCCTCTCTGGGTCCCAGCTCCTTTCACCTGGTCTTTCTCACCTTCACTCTCATTACCCACCTCTTTTCTCTGCAGAGCATTTTTAATAGCTCTTCCCCATGTTCTGCCTTGGATCTACATACCCAGCCCATCTTTGGAATCAACTAAAAATATGTCCCCTCATAGGAGCCCAGCCTCCTGAGAAAATAGATAACGAAGAGAGATAAATAATAAATCTTTGTCTTTTACATGTTTAAGCTGCCTCAGACTATCTTGAGTTTGCAGTAGGGAATATGTAAAAAAATACCTCATGCTCCTCATCTTACATGCTGACCAGGTTTGTTCTCCAGTATTCATCCATCTCTAACTCTCTTTAATCATTTCATCACTGATTATCAGGATAGTCTGAGGACTATTGGGAAATGTTCTTGAGATAATGTGTCTACTAAAAGAACAATTTCTCCTTTTTATTACCACAGATATCCATATATCTTTTAAAAATATTTCCTCTAACTATGTGCTCATTGTAGATTATTTGGAAAATTCAGAAAACTATCATGAAAAACATCAAAATCATTTATAATTCTACTGTCGATAGTGACTTTCTGTTTACATTTGGGTACGTTTTCTTACAGCTTTTTTCCCCCTATTCTGTTTTTCTCTCTTGTCAGCTCTTTTAAATATTTAAGGGGTGAAATGGACAGAGGACACATAAAAAGATGATCAACATCACTCATTATCAGGGAAATGCAAATCAAAACCACAATGAGACATCACCTCATCTTTGAGAATGATGGAGAATAGAATGGCAGTTTCTTAAAAAACTAAAAATAGAGTTACCATATGACCCAGCAATCCCACTCTTGGTCGTATATCTGAGAAAACCCTAATTTGAAAAGATGCATGTACCACACTGTTCATGGCAGCACTGTTTATAATAGCCAAGACATGGAAGAAACATAAGTGTCCATCAATAGATGAATGAATAAAGAAGATGTTATAAATATATATACACATGCAATGCAATACTATTCAGCCATAAAGAAGAATGAAATCTTGCCATTTGCAGCAACATGAATGGGACTAGAGGATATTATGCTAAAATGAAATAAGTTAGACAGAGGAAGACAAATGCTGTATGATTTCACTTACACATGGTATCTGGAAAAAAACAAGACAAATGAATAAACAAAACAGAAACAGACTCATGGATAAAGAGAACAAATAGGCAGTTGCCAGAGGAGTGTGTGGGGAGAGAGAGGAAGTAGGTAAGGAAGATTAAGAGACACAAACTTCCAGTTGCAAAAGAATCACAAGTATGCAATATAAGGAGAATATGGTCAGTTACTATATATATCTTTGTATGGTGATATAGCATAACTAGACTTATCATGATGATCATTTTGAAAAGCATAGAAATATCAAATCACTATGTTGTGTTACAGGATCTAACAAAGTGTTGAAGGTCAACCACATTTCAAAACAAAAAAGCTACATGAACAAACATAGAATGGTGTCAGATTTGTGGTTACCAGACGTTGGGGGTGGTAGGAAGTCAAAACATACACAATTCCAGTTATAAGATAAATGAGAACTAGGGGTATAATGTACAACATGATCAATATAATTAGCACTATACATTACATACAAACATTGTTGAGAGAGTACATCCTAAGTTCTTATCACAAGAAAAAATATTTTTACTGTTTTTTTAATTTTATAACTACATGAGATGATGGGTGTTCAATCACCTTACTGAGATTGTCATTCATAATGTATGTAAGTCAAATCATTTTGCCATATACCTTATACAGGGCTGTATATCAATTGACTCTCAATAAAACTTGAAGAAAAAAGTTTTAAAGGAGTTTACAAGAACAGAATACTATCTTACCTTTACTAATAGAAGATGGGAATGGGAGAATGGATGTGACAAATGAGAGCTGGAGGAGAGCATCTGACTGACTCTTTTTTTCTGTGGTAAGAAGGGCCAGATGCACAAGATTAAAGAAAAAAACACCTGTATAGTCATATACTTCTATAGCTACAATCTCCAAACTCAAGACATATAGAAGTATTAAAATATAAGAAACATAAGATATATGTTTATAATTTTTACATTTTAAGAAGCTATAAGGCAAACATAGCAATGCATCTTTAAACTGTGATTTATTTCTAAATAAGAAGAAAGCATAATTTTGGGCTTCCCTGATGGCTCAGCGGTAAAGAATCCACCTGCCAATGCAGGTGAGAAGATCCCTTGGTCGGGAAGGTCCCCTGGAGAAGGAAATAGCAAGCCACTCCTGTATACTTGCCTGAGAAATACCGTGGACAGAAGAGCCTGGCAGTCTACAGTCCATCGTGTGGCAAAGAATCAGACATGACTCAGTGACTAAACAATAGCAAGCATATTTTTTATAAAAGAGATGAAAAGTTTGAAAACCTTTTCCCCCATCATTTGATTTCTGCTCGAGAGAAAAGAAACTTGCACTTTTTTCTGAGTTTTTTTTGTTTGTTTGTTTCACGGGACTTCCCTGGTGGACCAGAGGTTCCTCTGCTTCAGAGGAACACTCTTCACTTCCACTGCAGCAGATGTGAGTGCAATCCCCGGCCAGGGAAATGCCACATGTTTTGAGGTGCAGGCAAAAAAAGAAAAAAAGTTGAGTACTGAATTGTTTTGTTTAAAAGGTTCACATAAACGGATCCTCTTACAAGTGGTAGGGGACTACAGAAGGGCAGGAGTCCCTGGAGGTAGGGATCACGGGGTTAGTCCTGGAGGCTGGTGCCCACAGACTTGAACTGGTAATTCATAAAAGTAGAAGACAATGGCCAGCGAGTGTGCAAGGGTTAACCCATAGCACTTGTGTTGCAGGGTCTGGGCATCTCCCAAGTAGTAGGCTCTGAGGCCTACAGCTGACAGGCTCTTCTTGTGGGTCAGCCCAGGGTACATCGAGGGAAATTAGGATCAGATTGAGCTGCCCTCTGAAAGTTGACATGACACCCCGTTCTCTTAAGAAAAGGCAGAAGAACAATGCCTAAGAGATATCTTTAGGTTAACCATTTCAGGCCACAGGCCAAAATGTGGTTGACCACAGTCATGGCCAAGTGTGAAAGCTGCTCAGTCATGTCCGACTCTTTGCAACCCCATGGACGGCAGACTGCCAGGTTCCTCTTTACATGGAATTATCCAGGCAAGAACAGTGGAGTGGATAGCCATTCCCTTCTCCAGAGGATCTTCATGACCAGGAATTGAACCCGGGTCTCCTGCAGTGCCATCAGATTCTGTATGGTCTGAGCCACCGGGAAGCCCAATGGGCAAGAGGCTTCCAGTCCAAAAAGTCAGTGCTGGCAGATATTGAGGTTTTGTGCTGCCACTCAGAAGCAGAATGATGTACCAGGAAGCCCCACTGAGCCCAGACCTTAAGCCCAACTCCTTGGCATTTTGTTCTCTTTGAAGACATTTGCCAGTAAATACTTGTGTCTGGAAAAGTAAACACTGAATCCAAACAGCAAATTCTGCCTTTAGGACCTCTGTCAAGGTCCAGGAGATCAAGAAAATCACAGCTTTGAACCAGCGATGGCTTCTTAATCCTAACTAAAATGATGCTACTCTGGTGCTGAATCAGGTAATGAAAATCTTGCTATTGGTGATATTCCATATTTATGTTCTGATATTGTATAAAGGGAACAAAGAAAGATTGAGATCTTGAGTTTTAAATTAAAAAAATAATAAAACGTGGTAGTATTGAATTTTCATGAAACCAATAAACAAAATAAATCAAAAAATTCTATTCAGTCTCATATAGGAAAACAAATCTTTTATTTTAGCATTCTCAATTTCTTCACTGTAGACTCTAACCTCAGTTTTCATCTTAACTCCAACTTTTTACTGTCTTCCATCCTTCTCTTTGGCCATATCAGTCTATCCCACTTTCCTTATTTATGTCTTACATTTCAGATCATGTTTATCCTGTTGCTGTCTCATCTGTCTTGTCTTGCTTCTTTCATCTTCCTACATAGTTCTTAGACTATTTTTTTAAGGCTTGTATCAAATATCTTCTCTTCCATTAAAATTTTACAGACCAGTCCAGTGTTTCCCATTCTCTGAACTCCGAAGGCATCTTTGGTCTAATTTCTCATGTTAACTAGGCATTCACTAAGCTATTATTGAGAAGAAACTGAGAAAGGAGTACGACAGGGCTGTGTTCTGTCACCCTGTTTGTTTAACCTATACGCTGGGCACATCATGAGAAATGCTGGGCTGGATGAGTTATAAACCGGAATCAAGATAGGTGGGAGAAACATCAACAACATCAGATATGTGGATGATACCACCCTAATGGCAGAAAGTGAAGAGGAACTAAAAAGTCTTTTGATGAGGGTGAAAGAGGAGAGTGAAAGAGCTGGCTTAAAACTAATATTAAAGAAAACTAAGATCATGGCATCCAGCCCCATTATATCATGGCAAATAGAAAGGGGAAAAAATGGAAGTAGTGACAGATTTCCTCTTCTGGAGCCCTAAAATCACTGTGGATGGTGACCATAGCCATGAAATCAGAAGATGATTGCTTCTTGGCAGGAAAGCTACGACAAACCTAGACAGTGTGTTGCAAAGCTGAGACATGGCCGACAAAGGTCCTTATACTTAAGGTTATGGTCTTCCCAGTGGTTATGAATGGTTGTAAAACTGGACTGTAAAGAAGGCAGAATGCCAAAGAATTGATGCCTTTGAACTGTGGTGCTGGAGAAGACTCCTGAGAGTCACTTGGACAGCAAGGAGATCAAATCAGTCAATCTTAAGGGAAATGAACCCTGAATGCTCACTGGAAGGACTGATGCTGAAGCTGAAGCTCCAGTATTTTGGTCATCTGATGCAAGCAGCCAATTCACTGGAAAAGTCCCTGATGCTGGGAAGGATTGAAGGCGGGAGGAGAAGGGGATGACAGAGGATGAGATGGTTGGATGGCATCACCGACGTGATGAACATGAGTTTGAGTAGGCTCTGGGACTTGGTGATGGACAGGGAAACCTGGCATGCTGGAGTCCATGGGGTTGCAAAGAGTTGTACACAACTGGGAAACTGAACAACAACAAGAAAGCTATTATTTATTTTTGGTATGATTACTTAACATTTGGCATGTATATACACTACTTTTTCAAATAGATTGTAAACATTTTAAAGGTCTATGCTCTCTCCTTCTCTGATCTCCTTGCCTCATTCTACCCTTTGGGGGCTACCTGCTTGTCTTCCAGCAGGTGGTATAGCACTTTGTAACAAGTAACTAATCAATAAATACTTGATGGATTGATTGATCCATTGATTAAATGATCCATTGCAGGAGACTGTACGATAGTCTGACCATCTTGCAGCAACAATTTATCTAAGGGAAGGAGTGCTGTGTTCAAGCCAGTGTAAACCTGGTGACTGATGGGGTGGTGATTCATTTATGCTTTGCACTAGATATGAAATCAGCAGGAGTTACACCAGCCCAAGAAACTCTGATAATGTATATGCCATCGCATGAGATGCTCAGGGCGATCCATTTCTAGTGACATTTCTACAAAGCTGGGCAATTTTCTCTATATCAGGCTTTAAAGTCCTGTTCTTATGATTAAATGTAATTAATTAAATATATTTCATGAGTGTCAGTCAAGGGTAAAAGCATCCAGAACCAATATTTATACATAGTAGGTGCTCAACAATCTTTCCTTCCGCCCTAGTTTTGGGTGGCAAACATTCTGGTTATTTGCCAGGATGGTCCCTTCTTCCTCACTTCCCCACTCCTGCCTCACTGTTTGCACAGGGTGAGCTTTTGCTTGTTGATGATAGTTCCTTATATTTAAATAGTGCTTACGGTATATAAAGCAATTTCAGGTACATAATTTCATTTGGGTGTCACATGACTCCAGCCAGATATTTTCTTTAAGATATATCATTAATGCCCAATTTTATATCCTCAGTAAAGTGATGTGAAAGTAGCTCAGTCATGTCCAACTCTTTGTGACCCCATAGACTATACAGTTCATGGAATTCTCCAGGTCAGAATACTGGAGTGGGTAGCCTTTCCCTTCTCTAGGGTATCTTCCCAACCCAGGGATTGAACCCAGGTATCTCACATTGCAGGCAGATTCTTTACCAACTGAGCTATCAGGGAAGCCCATATCCTCTATAGGTATCTCCAATCCCCAATATATACATCATTAATATTCAATTCTCAAGTGAAAAAATTGATCCTCACAGAACTTAAGTTACTTGTTGTTGATGAATGACTTGAATTTGGATTTCCTGATTTACTAAAGGAGAGGGAATGAAAAGATGGAGAGGAAGAATCATTTTTTTGTTTTGTTTTTGTTTGAGAGGTATTACCATTTGAAAACTGAGCACTGAAGAATTGATGCTTTTGAACTGTGGTGTTAAAGACTCTTGAGAGTCCCTTGGACTGCAAGGAGATCCAACAGGTCCATCCTAAAGGAGATCAGTCCTGGGTGTTCACTGGAAGGACTGATGCTGAAGCTGAAACTCCAATACTTTGGCCACCTGATGCAAAGAGCTGACACATTTGAAAAGACCCTGCTGCTGGGAAAGATTGAGGGCAGGAGGAGAAGGGGATGATAGAGGATGAGATGGTTGGATGGCATTACCGACTCAGTGGACATGAGTTTGAGTAAACTCTGGGAGTTGGTGATGGACAGGGAGGCCTGGTGTGCTGCGGTTCATGGGGTCGCAAAAAGTCGGACACGACTGAGCGACTAAACTGAATGACTGACAGATCATTTGAATGGCATTTTGTTTTGTTTGAATGGTATTACCTTGAGAATACCACTGTGGCAGACGCTAGTTGTCTCCCAAATAGAGGTAAATTTACCATGAGGTGAACTAAGTTGAGTGTGTTTAGAGGTAAAGGAGCCAAGAGAGACCAGCTTCTGGTGAGTGTGGACAACTGGGCCTCTAAGCCAGGTTTTCATATGAACATCATCATGTCTGGGATAATAGAAAACCATGAACTGTTTGAGGGTGAGACGAGATATAATCAGACAGGCCTTTGAAAGAAGGAAAGAAACAGAACCTTCTTACTTCTGGGTGGTGTTCCATGGTATAGAGATATCATAGTTTATTTAACTATTTACTTACAAAATGACTTTTTGATTGTTTCTAGTTTTTAGCTATTACAAACAAAACTGCTGGAAGCAAATGTAGGCTTTTGGGTGGATTTAAATTTTCATTCTAGAGGGACAAATGCCCAGGAAAGCAATTGCTTGGTTATATGCATATTTAGTTTTTTTTAAGAATGTGCCAAATTATCTTCCAGATTAACAGTATCATTTTACAATCCCACCAGCAATGTATGAGAGACAGTTTTTCTCCATTCTCACTAACATTTGATTTTGTCACTACATTTGGTATTACTTGTTCCAATATCTCATCATGTTTGTCATTTGCATTTCCTGAATGGCATGTGGTGTTGGTACTTTTCATGTACTTATCTGTCATCTGTACATCCTTTACAGGATAAACAGGATATCTTGTCTTTCACACATTTTCTAACTGGATTGTTTGGGTTTTTTTAATGGTGAGTTTTGGGAGTTCTTTATATGCTCTAGATGAGTTTTTTCTTAGGAATGTAGATTGCAATTTTTTCTCTGCCTATGTAGCTTGTCTTTTCATCAAAGTCTTTTGCAGAGTAAAGGTTTTAAAATTTGATGAAGTCCAATTTATTAATATTTTCTTTAATGGTGTCATGTCAAAGACATGACCCTGCTGCTGCTGCTGCTAAGTCACTTCAGTCTTGTCCGACTCTGTGCGACCCCATAGACGGCAGCCCACCAGGCTCCCCCCGTCCCCGGGATTTTCCAGGCAAAAACACTGGAGTGGGTTGCCATTTCCTTCTCTAATGCATGAAAGTGAAAACGGAAAGTGAAGTCACTCAATTGTGTCTGACCCCCAATGACCAACCCCATGGACTGCAACCTTCCAGGCTCCTCTGTCCATGGGATTTTCCAGGCAAGAGTACTGGAGTGGGGTGCCATTGCCTTCTCTGAGACATGACCCTAAGTTCCCCAAACTCTATCTTGTATTATGTTCTAAAATTTTTATAGTTTTACATTTACACTTAAACCTATGATACATTTTGAGTTAATTTTTATATAATATGAGGTTTAAGTCAACATTCTTTATTTTTTTTTAATGTTTTTACCCATGGATACCAAATTGCTTTAGCACATTTCTTGACAATGCTATCTTTCCTCCATTAAATTGCTTTCACATCTCTGTTAAAATTCAAGTAGCCAAAACTTGCCTGGTGGTCCAGTGGTTAAGAATCTACCCTGCAATGCAAGGGATGCAGGTTCAATCCCTGGTCTGGGAACTAAGATCCCACATGCTGCAGAGCAACTAAGCTCGTGTGCTGCCACTGGAGAGTCTGCGTGCCACAACTAACACATGCTGCCGCCAAATAAACACTTGAAACAATTAGGTAGCCATACCCATGTGGAGTGATTTCTCGGTTCTCTCTATTCCATTGACCAGTGTGTCTGTTCTTTTAATAATATCACCCAGTTTTGATTACCATAGATATACAACAAGCCTTAAAATCAGGTAGACTGATTCTTCTCATTTTATTCTTTTTTTTTTTCCAGAATTATTTTCACTTTTCTAGTTCCTTTGCCTCTCCATGTAAACTTTAGAATACTATGCTAAGTCACTTCAGTCGTGTCCGACTCTGTGCAACCCTATAGAGGGCAGCCCACCAGGCTACCCCGTCCCTGGGATTCTCCAGGCAAGAACACTGGAGTGGGTTGCCATTTCCTTCTCCAATGCAAGAAAGTGAAAAGTGAAAGTGAAGTCACTCAGTCGTGCCTGACCCTCAGTGACCCCATGGACTGCTAATCTACCAAAAAAAAAAAAATCTTGCTGGAATTTTGATAGGAATAGTATTCAGTTATATATAAACTTGGAAAATTGGACATCTTTAGTGTGCTGGGTCTTCCAATCAAGAAACAGGGAATATGTCACAATTTATTTTTATCTGCTTTCATCAGTGTTGTGCAGCTTTTAGCATTCAGGTCCTGTGGGTATATATTTTTAGGTTTACATGTTAAGTATTACACCTTTTTTGGAGCAATTGTAAATGATTCTGTGCTTTGAATTTCAGTTTCCAGATGCTCATTACTAGTATATACAAGAAATGCAACTGATTTTTGCATGTTGATCTTGTAGCCTTTGAACTTGCTGAATTTGTAAGTTTCTGAGATTTTTGTAAATTCCTTGAAGTTTTTAAATGTAGAATATCATGTCATCGACAAATAAGGGAGGTTTCATTTCTTCCTTTCTAATCTGTATGCATTTCATTTCCTTTCCTTGCCTTATTGCACTGGCCAGAATTTTCAACACTATGTTGAGTAGTGGTGGTAAGAATGGACATTTTTGCTTTATTTTTGATTGTAGGAAGAAAACATTCATTCTTTTGTCATTAAGTATGATGCTAGCCATAGATTTTTTTTTTTGGGGGGGGGGAGATGTTCTTTATTAAGAGTAGGAGGTTTCCCTCTTTTGCTAGTTTCATAAAAGTTTTTATCATGAAAGGCTGTTTAATTTTTCAAATGCTTTTTCTGCCTCTATTGGTAAGATCATGTGATTTTTTCCTCCTTAGACTGTTAATATGATGAATCACATTGATTGCTTTTTGAGTATTTAACCATCCTTGCAGTCCCTGAGAGAAACCCCCCTTGGGTATGGTATAAAATTCTTTTCATATATTGCTGAATTCAACTTGCTAATATTTTGTTAAGAATTTTTACATTTATTTTCATGAGGGATCCTGGCCTGTGGTTTTCTTTCTCTCTGTTTTTATACTGTCTCTATTGGTTTTGGTATCATGTTAACATTTGCTTCATAAAGTGAATTGGAAAATATTCCTTTCTCTTTCATTTTCTACACAAGACTATAGAATTCATCTTGATTCTTCTTTAAATACTTCATAGAATTCTCCAATGAAACAGTCTGAGACCAGTTTTCCTTTCTGAAGAATTTTAGTATTACTGATTCAATCTCCTTAGTAGTCATAAGGCTGTTCAAATTTTCTGTTTCATACAACGTGAGTGGTGGTAGTTGATGTCTTTGAGGAACTGATCCACTTACCTCAGCAGTCAGATTCATTATACATGCAGATTTATGCACAGTGTTCTCTTATCTTTTTGATGTCTGCAGGGTCCGTAGCACTCTCGGGTTTCACTCCGGATATGGTACTTTGTGTCTTTTTCCTTTTATTTTTGTCAGTCTCCCTAGAGGCTTGTCAGTTTCATTGATCTTTCCAAAGAACTAGCTTCTCTTTCACTGACTCTCTGTACTTTTTGTTTTCAACTACAGTGATTTCTGCTATCTTTATAATTTCTTCTTCTTTCCTTTTTATTTTGTCCTTGAAAGTGTGACATCACTCGAAGTCATATCTCAAAGGACAGGTACCACTTGACTTGTGACTGGGTAATTGGAAGGTCTGGAAAACTAAAAAATACAGAAACTGAGGGGGACAAAGCCCTTTAGGTAAAAAAATTGAGTCTTTCTGAGCAATTCATTCGGAGCATTAACAAATCTCTATGGAAAGGGAGTTGCTTTTGAGTCATGTGTTTTGGCCCTGAGCCCATGTTTTATTTTCTCAGATGCCAAATAGCACAGTATGAAGATTGAGGACTTCCCTGGTGGTCTAGTGGGTAAGAATCTGTGTTTGAACCCTGCTCCCAGAAGACCCCACAGGCCGAGGCAGCTAAGACCCTGCTCCACAACCGCTGAAGCCCATGTTCTAGTGTGTGATCTGCAGCAGGAGAAGCCACAGCAATGAGAGGCCATTGCACCACAAAGGAGCAGCCCCTGCTCTCCAACAGGGAAAGTCCACGCGCAGCAACGAGGACCCAGCAGAGCCAGTGAGTAAACAGATGGCGTCAAACATATGAAAACAGAGAGTGAAGGAAAGAAACCAAATGGTTCCATGTGATAATGTGGCATACTCATTCCTCATGGCATACACACTATGAGAGACACTTTGCAAGCTGTGAGTGTATTCTCTTTGCATGCCAGAGGATGGTACAAGTGGAGGAAGGGGAGCTTCAATTCAGTCAACCAACTATAGTATCTATAGGACCCAGAGATAAAGCTAGTGCAGAATAAAAAAAAAAAAATTCTAAAAGTTGCTGGGAGGTGCTTACCCTTAGTGAGCTTTTGGTCTTAAGGCATAAAAGTCCTGTGCTATAAAATGGTGAGTCCAGCTCCCCCAATAACAGCTCCAAGCTCTCTGATTCACCACTGAATAAAAAATACTCCTTGGCAGATAAATGGAGCAGTTAGAACATGTCAGCTCTCCTGGATCCTACAGGGAGTGGACTTGTGGAACACCTAATCAGGACTGGGAGAAACTGTTAGTGCATACCTGTCACTTTCTTGTCAGCTGGGGCCGAATGACCGTCACTGCATTTCTCTTAGTGTTATCTTTCAGAATGCTCTGACAGAGCTAGCAAGGAGGAGGAATGGCACAGCATCAGGACAAAATGTGTTAGCACTTGGACAACTAGACACGGCTCCCCAGGGGACTTTCCAGTGCTTTGCCAAGCTTTCCTCCCACGCTACGACCTAGCTGCCTCTTGCAGCCCTCTCCCCTCCTTGAAACATCGACTCTGTTGTGTCTGGGTCCCCAGGCAGCTTGCAAGGATTTGTGACACCCAGGGGCACACTTTGCAGCGTTGTCCTTAGAAACGTTACACGAGAGATCTGTCCTTCATTTTACGTTTAATCCTGTTCTTAGCTCACAAAATAGAGACCCGAAAATGTCAACCACTGAATATAAAATGAGGATTTCTAATGTAGATTCTAAAATTGACAATGGAAAATTTAAGTTCGATATTAAGGAAGAGCCAGTGTTTTATATTCATTAGCAAATGATCTTTCAGATTCTTTATTCCAAATCATGCTATTCTGTGAGGAGTGTAAGAAAGATGTCCTTGGTCTGAACCAGGAGCATGAAAATGTACACCCCCAGGGAATTTGCAGAGAGTGTTTGACTGCCTAGAGTCAGTGGGAAAGGTAAGGTTTCATATACTTCAGTAACATCCTAGAGCAAAATAACAGCTACTCCTCTGTACTTGCCATGTGTCAGGCACTGACACATATAATATCCCAGTGAAACAGGGATTATCATCCCCATTCTCAAGATTATGAAGTTGAGAGCTAGAAAGCTTAGGTGACCTGCCCAGTGTTAATCAGTAAGTGCATGTTTAAGCCCAAATGAATCCCAAATATATCCACTGCCCCTTCTTGCTAGAATTTAAAGCTAAATAAATAAGGGCAAGGAATCCAATTATCAATTTATTCTACAGATTGTTACTTATAGCCTTATGATCATGCCACAGCTTTACCTGAGAACTTTAACTAAATGTGGCCTGCTCCAGAGTGGTACAAATCTACAATAAATCTGATTTCTAGACTTTATTTTCTCAGGCTCCAAAATCACTGTAGATGGTGATTGCAGCCTTGAAATTAAAAGACACTTTCTCCTTGGAAGGAAAGCTATGCCAAATCCAGATAGCATATTAAAAGGCAGAGACATCACTTTGCTGACAAAGGACCGTATAGTCAAAGCTATGTTTTTTCCAGTAATCATGTATGGATATGAGAGTTGGTCTATAAAGAAGGTTGAGCACTGAAGAATTGATGCTTTTGAACTGTGGTGCTGGAGATTCTTGAGAGTCCCTTGGACAGCATGGAAATCAAACCAGTCAATTCTAAAGGAAATCAACTCTGACTATTCTTTGGAAGGACTGATGTTGAAGCTGAAGCTCCAATACTTTGGCCACCTGATGCGAAGAGCAGACTCATTGGAAAAGACTCTGATGCTGGGAAAAATTGAAGGCAAAAGAGAAGAGGGCAGCAGAGGATAAGATGGTTAGATAGCATCACCTAATCAATGGACATGAATTTGAACAAACTCTGGGAGAGAGTGGCGGAGAGAGGAGTCTGGTGTGCTGCAGTCTATGAGGTTGCAAAGAGTTGGAGACAACTTAGCAACTGAACAACAAATACCCTACCTAATACAATATGTTGAAACGTCCAAAGCACAAAAACATGTTTCAAAATGTTAGGCTGGTTTCCTCTTCCTAACATCACCTGAAAAAAATGCACAAGCTAAAAGCTGAGAATTGTTTTATCTGGCGGACAAAACTGAGGACGTAGGTTGGTACACAGCCTCTCAAATCACTCTGAAAGACTGTTTTGAAGAGGTAAGAGAGGAGCCAGGATCAAAATGTTACTGTTAATTAAAGGAAACTAGACATCTCAATGAATTCGGTGCATTTCTATGTATTGTTGCTGTGTTTAGTTGATAAGTCATGTCTGATTTTTTGTGGTCCCATGGACTATAGTCCTCCAGGCTCCTCTGCCCTTGGAATTCTCCAGCAAGAGAATACTGGAGTGGGTTGCCATTTCCTTTTTCAGGGGATCTTCCCAACCCAGGAATTGAACTTGCATCTCCTGCATTGGCAGGCAGATTCTTTACTGCTGAGCGACCAGTGAAGCTACAAAAGTCTGGACTCATTGTGATCGTTCCTTTGATATGCACCTTTACTATCCAGGGCCGATATCCTGTGCTTTCTTATCCTGAGTCTCCTCGGGGTGTGCCTTTTTGGGGGGCCGGTGGCTGCAGTGGCTGATGGCTTGATCAGGCTTCTATTTCCGTCTTGAGCTCCCTTGGGGCTTGCCATGGAGAGGGGAGCTACAATGTGATGACTTGATGGGGGCATCATCTTTTGTTTACTGATATGAGATGTGACATTTTTTTCATTGACACTAAAGATGGTCTACTTAGAGCTTAAATATACATGTGTATTGGGAGCTCAACATTAGTCCTCAACTGAATGAAATCCGAGAGACACTGGAACCCAGTGGTCTGTTTTTCTAGGTGAGCGAGCCAGCAGACATCCAGGTCCATGTGTCATAAGATGATACTCTCCCCCGCCTCAGGAGCTTGTTTTACATCATCCGCTAGGACCTTGGAGAGTCTACTTGTCCTGGCCAAGTTTCCTCCATCACTGGCATGAATATTGACAGAAAAAAATGTGTAAATAGAACAAGACATACTCTGATTTAGAAAGCAGAACAGAGTGAAACAAAGTGAGTGTAAAGATCCCTACAATAATTAGTATCATAGTCTTTGAAATGGATTGGGGGGCATCTCCAGGGAGAGTGAATTAATAACAGTTCCTCTTTATAGTAGTGAATAATAAGAATAATTAAGAAAATGAATGTGCTGCATGGAGTTCTTTTTTGCCGGTGGACACACAACACTGGATGATTCACTGGCTGCTGGAACAGGATTCTGTACCCTGGATCAATTGTGTGCCTTCTGATGACACTTTAATAAAAGAACAAGTGGGCACAGAGTGACAGCTGATGACGGAGGGAGCAGACACAAAGTAGAACTGCCATTGCCTGGAGCTAAACAAAAAGTATACCTTTGAAAAACTTAAAGTCCAAGAGCTAACATGTTGTCAACAAAAGGCAGAGTTTCCAATCAAATGCATAGGTTATACATGTCAGAAGCTCATAAAATGTGTATTTCTGACTGAGGCTGAAAGAGTCAATATATATAGGGTAACAGATGGAGGACAGATAACTTCATAAAAATCGCAAATGCTGTGCTATGAAGGCACATGTGGCCTGTGGACTCAGACCTTCACGTGGACCCAGAGGCCTTTCGGAAAGGAACTTTGTCTCTCTAGGTCCTAGCCTCCTTGCTTCACAAATGACCATGTTGTTGAAAGAGGCTCCTTGGAGAAGTTCCTTTCTACAGAATCACCTGCACAACGTGAATATTCTTGGGATAAATGGGACTGACTTACATGGTTAATTCTATTAAATGGCTTTAAAATTAATCCATAGAAAAATGGAAAGGGGCAATGCCATGCAGTAATAACAGCTCTTTGTGATGTTCTTTTTCTCGTAATTTATTTTAAGTGAAGGTACAAACCAGGACACAGAACTTTTGTCATAGTTGGAAGGAGAAAAAGAGATGCTTGTCATTCTGCTGTAATTCATGTGCAAAAAAGAAAAAGAAATCTTCCCCCTCATGGTTTCCATAGCTACCCCACCCCTTTGGTTCTCATTTGCAGCCAGCCTGCAGGGGAGGTCAGCAACTTGTGGCACTGCAGCCTTCTCGCCACCCCATGGAGCTGCACACCCTGCCTGATGTTGGTCAAAATCCTCAGATGCCACCCAGGAGGGCAGAGCAAATCCAAACAGAATCCTCCCAACTAAACAATTCCCCTTTCTCTTTCCCTTTGAAATTCTTATCTAAAAGTAGCAAGAATGTCCTTCAAGCTAAATACAAACTAAGGCATTGAGGTAAATTATGATTATGTAATAAAGTGAAAACAAACATATATTTTAAATATTTCCAAAATATATATATTTCATATCACCAATTTGAGGCACAAACTAAGATGAGGCACAAAATAACATTATTTTAATGTAGACACATAACAGTGAAAAAATGCTCCCAGACTGACAGACCTTTCTCCTAGGGCCCCCTTCCCCAGGTGATTTTTAGGATGTAATGCTCCTTAACTCTATCCAGGGACATAGTTTCTGGTCCTCTTCTAGTCTTCTCACACCTTCTCTGAAATTGCCCTTCAAGGTTGTTTTCTGCCACATAATCATTCATTCCAAGTGTGAATACAGTCCCCTCTCTTAAACATTCCCAAGCAGAAATAGGTCTGGTCAATGCTATTAAAAACTCTATACTGAATGTTGTAGAATGTTCATTCTTGGGCCGTCTGGCTGTAAAACCTTGGGGTTTGTGCCTCAATCCTGGGAGGCTCCGCATGGTTCATCCTATACCAGTGAGAAGTCTCTGGAATCAGAGCCCCCCCCACCCATTTGCTCCTTGCTTCCAGTCCAAGGTGAATATCATCTTAGCACGCTAATGTTCCTTAAGGGGAAATTCCTCCTCTGTTCCCCTCCCCTCGAAACACACAAGACAGATGGTTTTGCATGACCCAGTCAAGTCTAATGCATAGTTATAGGTCTTCTGATTAAAGATGGTGGATTGAATACACACGCTTATTTCTCCCCTGAGATTCCACTAAAGAGACATAAAGAAGACAGTTCACTTCAGTCAGTTCAGTTGCTCAGTTGTGTCCGACTCTTTGCGACCCCATGAGCCGCAGCACACCAGGCCTCCCTGTCCAACACCAACTCCCGGAGCCCACCCAAAATCATGTCCATTGAGTCGGTGATGCCATCCAACCATCTCATCCTCTGTCATCCCCTTCTCATCCTGCCCTCAATCTTTCCCAGTATCAGGGTCTTTTCCAATGAGTCATCTCTCCGCATCAGGTGGCCAAAGTATTGGATTTTTAGCTTCAACATCAGACCTTCCAATGAACACCCAGGACTCATCTCCTAATGTCAAGTCTCCAGTAACAAAGAGAATGAGTGGCAGCCTCAGTAGAAAAGCTATTTGAACAAAATCCTAAAAGATGTAAACAGAGGACGTGAAATGGATTGAGGAAGCCATCATTTTGGACTGTTCGTGAAGAAGCATGTAGGCAATTTGCTATACAAAGCCTCAGAGAAGGGTCAAATTGGAGTTGCTGGATGTAGTGGAGAGCAGAAATGAAGCTTGGAACCCAAAACGGGATATAGAAGGGTCAAATCTTGCTTTCTCCCTGACTCACTCCCAATATTTATACAATCAATGATAACAGTTAGGTATCTCATCCAGGCTGGAGACTGGCGTTTCTTCTGGGGGAAACTGAATGGTTCTTGGGGAAAGACATGCATTCTAGCACTGCAGAAAAGATGATTTCTCACTTGATAACTAGAGCAGATTTCAGCATATCATGAACCCTTTCCCACACATACACAGCTCCAGATTAGCTTTTCACTGTATCACTCTGAAATATGAACAGCCAAACAAGGACCGACCACACATTTAAAGACGCCCTCCAAGGGGGATGAGATGGGGTGTGTGGGCCCAAAGGAAAGAGTGAAAATACAAGGAGAAGAAGAGAAGTTTTAAGAAAGAAACTACAGGGCTTCCCTGGTGGTCTAGTGATTAAGAATCTACGTGTCAATGCAGGGGACACAGGTTCGATCCCTGGTCCAGGAAGATCCCAAAGCTGCAGAGCAACTGAGCCCACGTGCCAATTGCTGAGCCTCTAGCTCCTCTAGAGCTCAGGAGCTACAAATACCGAAGCCTCTGTGTCTAGAACCTGTGCTCCACAATAGGATAGGCTACCACAATGAGAGGCATGCACACGTCAATTTCAAGTGGAGATCAAATTTCAAAAGGAGATCGACCAATCAGCCCTAAAGGAAATCCGTCCTGAATATTCACTGGAAGGACTGATGCTGAAGCTGAAACTCCAATCCTTTGGCCACCTGATGCAAAGAACTGACTCACTGGAAAAGACCCCGGTGCCGGGAAAGATTGAAGGTGGGAGGAGAAGGGGACGACAGAGGATGAGATGGTTGGATGGCATCATCAGCTTGATGGACATGAGTTTGAGCAAGCTCTGGGAGTTGGTGATGGACAGGGAAGGCCGGTGTGCTACAGTCCATGAAGTTGCAAACAATTGGACATGGAGTGACTGAACTGATTGAATCATCAATTTCATCTGCCCATTGCCTCTTTTACGAATACAGTCTGCACAATGAAAAATAAGAATTGTAGGAATAGGAAAGCTCCTTCTCTCACAGACATTGGACATAGTTGCCAGAAATGAAATGATGGAAAACAGTAGAAATAAATTCCACCTGGCATACTCTGATGCTTTATAGCCTGCAAAGCTCTTATCTATCTCACATTATCCTATAACCCTATAAAGTAGAATGTTTTTCCAGCTGTCCCTTCACTCCAAGCCAATGTTGAACGTACTAGGAAATGTAAAGATGAAATGAGATAACACATGCAAAGATCTTCCCGAGCCTGTTATATCAGTGCTCAGTAAGACAGAGCTGTTACAGTGAAGATTAGGAGCTGGAAGCAATTGAAAGGGGGGCAAAGTTTACCTTTTGCCATAAGTCCTCCTTTTTGTGCTTACCTACCTTTCTCCATCCTTTGCACACTGATGCATCTACATGTCTAGCTCCCAAGTGCCTAGAGTGCCCTAAGTACTGGCCCACCAGCTTTTTATTTCTGTGCTCACCTCCCCAATCAGAACACATCAATCCTATGGCCTTTCCTTGGGTCTTTAATATAATGTGAGAATGGTTGATACTGGAGACCCCAAGGACTGTTTCAGAATCCCGTAAGAGTCTTCAAAATAGGAATTTTCTATCTTTTTGGCAAACTGCATGGTATAAATGTAAATTACATTTATTAAAGTCTTCAGAGAAGGTTGAGGTCTCTCTCAGCATTTCTGATTGTACACACAGGCAGGTGGTTGTCTGTTAAGTTGTCACAAATAACTTGCCACAGGATCTGCTAAATGGAAGCAGAATCACACTCTCCCGAACTGCAAAAATATGCACTGAAGATTGGGATAAGAAAAGGGCTTTCCCAAGAGAGATAACCACTGACCTGTGGAATAAACCTCAACTTCTTAAAGAGAGGAAACAGCTTTTAAACTCTTCTGCAGAAAACTCCACCTTAGTCAGGCATCCAGCAAATTTCCCAGGTTGAATAGATCATTTCTAGAGCGAGGTAGTAGATCCCTTGCGGAACATTTATAAAGTATAAACCTGGTTCCCATTCAGAGACTGCACAGTGTATAGTGTCAGGTTGGTGGTGTGGCAGTGGTGATGGTAACAGTGGTGTGTGTGTGTGTGTGAATCTGCCAGAGACATGAGAAGAGCATTTAGCGGAATATTTACCTATAAAACTTGACTCTAAAATTTTTTTTAAAAACCTCTATTTTCTTGAACATTATTAAAACCATTTTTAGCCAGATAGTGCTGTTTCACTTTGATTTTACAGGAAATAAACTCAGCATCCCGATGAGTGGCATCATCATGCAGTGCTATGCGATAAGAATTAACCATCTGCTGAATATCAAAGCAAGAATTGTTACTGCCCAGATCCTGAGACAGAACTTCCTGTGGAGTCAGATGATTTCAGAAGAACTTTTATGGTGAGAATTAACTCTAAATGGCCCATCTGCTGTTACTCCCTGATCCAAATTAACACTGCCTCAGCAATAGTAATCAAATACCAGGAGTAAAAGAGATCTAAGTAAAGTCTGGGCAACCACTTGATGGACATGTGCTCCGAGTACTGCAGTTTGTGATTCTATCCTGCATGAGATGTGCTTTGTCAGTGGCTATATGTTAATGAAAGGAAAGGTATACATTGTGTGCAGATAATCTAATTTTATGCTGAGAAAATCTAAAAGAATTCACTAAGAATTTAGAATAAAGTGACAAAGTACATTAAAATCAGCACGTAAAATTGTGATGAGGAAAAATGGTGCAGTCCCGGCTTAGTCCTGATTCAGGTCTAATGACAAGATGCTATCAGCCATAGCCCCGGGACAGCCTGACCCGTGAGCTCCCTGGTAAACTCTCAAGGTTTGGGGGGAGAATCCATAATCAGTCCCGTTCTTTCCTTTGATAACCCCTCATCTGCCTACTTAAGAACAGAGTGTCCAGACAGATTTTTATTTTGTTAGAAACAGGCTAATCAGTTTATGAAAATGTGCAAATAAAATTCATTCTCCAGACTGTCATCAGTTTCTTTTTTCTCTCCTTTTTCCTATAAATTCTTGTTTTTGTCTTCTTCCTTGACAATAGTCACGGATTATTCCTCCTCCTATGAATACATTTGCATGCATGCAATAAACTGAACATTATCCCATAACAATAATCACTAGGAAAACACTATTTTAAAAGAGAGAACAGACTTGCGGTTGTCAAGGAGGAGTGAGGGAGGGAGAGGAATGGACTGGGAGTTTGGGGTTGGTAATTGCAAACTATTACGTTTAAAACGGATAAACAACAAGGTCTTAATTTATAGCTCAGGGAACTATATTCAATATCCTGTGATAAACCATAATGGAAACAAATATGAAAAGGAATCTATATATTTGTATAACTGAGTCACTTTGCTGTACAGCACAAATTGGCACTACACTGTAAATCAACTATATGTCAATAGAAAGAGAGAAAGAGAGAGATCACATTGGGAAAAAGAATCCATCAAAACGGAAACCTTCAACCTGGCATCAATTTTAACAAAAGAGAGTATCTTTTTAAACAAATGTACATGTTTATGTTCTAGTGCTAGGTAACAAACCACTCCAGAACTCGGTGATTTAAAATAACCACAATTTTATTTGTTCATGATTTTGTGGGTTGACTGGCACCCTGAGGGTGGTTCTTTTGCTATCTTACTTGGGGTTCCTCACGCTGTTGCAGTCAAGAGATGGCTGGGGCTAGAACATTTAAAGTGGCTATTCTCTCAGGTCTGGAAAGTTGGTGAGGACAGTTGGAAACCTGGGAATTCTGTCTCTCTCTTTTGTGGCTTTCTCTATATGACTAGTTGGGGCTGTTTGTCATGACAAAAAGGTCTTCAGGAGCAAGGAATTACCAGTCCTCTACTAGCGACATGCTTGCTGCTCTCTGATTGGACAAAGTCAGGGCAGGCGGGGCCTATATAACCATGAATGAGAGGCGCTTGAATTTGAAGGAGGGGGCACGAAAGCAAAAGTCTACCGCGTTGGTTGACTGTTTCTGCTCATTCTTCAGCAGCATCTCTTCTGTAGTTGCTAATTTTTTTTTTACCAAACTGTACGTGCCTTGGGTTACAGGCTTACTTAAGTATCCTCAGAACCTGACATAGCACCCAGTCAGTGTGTAAATACCCACTGGATGGACCAGTGATGGGTGAACAGGTTGAGTGATGTACTCCAAATCCTTGCTGGGAGCGCTACAGATGGAAGCCACATGACATCAATTCCTACCCTGATTTCCCCAGTACCCACACTACATCCTTCCCCTGCCAGGTGTGAGGTGTGGAAGAAACGCAGGAAGAAGTGCCTTCCGCTAAGCTCTGTCTGCTTTTGTCAGAGCTTCACAAGTCTCTGGATCATACCTCTCCTTGCTGCTTTTAAGGAATAATAAAATCCTGCAAGCTATTTGGTCCAGAGTGGTTTTGTACAGAAATTTTTAATGAGACCAGTTAAGAAAAGAAATTTAACATTAGCCTTGAAATTCACGGGTATAAGTGAGGGCTTAGAAAAGGGAGGCGCAGGGCAGGTGGTGCTGGCCAGGCTGAGAGGATCAAGCCTGCTACAGCGTGATCACCGGCAGATGAAATGCTTTACAAGACATGATTGTACTTAGAAGAAGCCTGGTAAGTCCAGCCAAGGGAACACTCTTTAAGGATGTTATTCGATCCTTTTGAAAGGTTGCTATGGTTTAGTTAGAAGGATGAACAGGCGTCAGGAACCCAGGTTTGAGTGTCAGCTCTGAAGTGTCCTTGCTTGCCCTTGTGGTGTGGGTTGTCATTTTGTTTCTCAGGGCCAATGACACAAGCAGGTCTGGCTGTGTCACGAGGTCTATGCTATGCTCTTGTGCTTAAGGGCCAGGGAGACATCTGGAGGGCTGGGGTAAGGTGACTGTCCTGGCCGCAACCAGACCACCTCTGCTTTACCTCTCATATGTTCTTACATGTTCTGCATAATAGGTTGGAACAAAAGGTTCTATTACTGAAAAGCATTATTTTTTAAAAAAAATTCCTTTATCTCTGAAATTATGAGCTTCTTCTCAAAATCCACAGACCACTTCAAATGATCAATTTATAGTTTTATGTTACTTTTCTTTCTGGAAGTAGAAAAGCTATGTTAAGAAATTATGTTACAAAAGCAATCATATGTTTATTTTGATATCTATACCAATGGTTAGATGGGTGCTAACCCAATTTCTGCTCTCAAAAATGAAAAATCAGTTTGCAAACAACCCTTTATAAACCTGTGATAGTTTCTTTCCAAATTACCCCTAATTTCAGAGCCTTTGGAGTCTGAAGACTAAATATACAATTTGGTGTTTTGTATTCTCACATGTTCTCCATTTCCCAACATTTTGGTTCCCTGGTCTTATCACAGAGAAGATTTTTGGTGCTTAGAGGGCAGTCTTCAGAAGGATATGTCATTTGCTAATTGCCAGGGTTCTCTCTTGGCTGTTGCTTTGGACGTGCTTTCATTTAGTCAATTAACACTGAGCAAGAACTCACTATATATGTTCTAGGTACTGGGGATACAGTGGAATATGAGACAGAGTCCCCACCCTCACATCAGCAGGAGAGGGAGACAATAAACGTATAAGTGAATAAATCAGGTACTTTCAGATAGTGGCAAGGGCTATAAAGGAAACCTAGCAAAATAAAAGGAAGGAGATTTAGCATCATAGGACTGTAGAGTGATCAGGGATGGCTCTCTGAAGAGGTGTTATTTTTTTAGCAGAAAGATGAGAATGAATGAGACATTTAAAGAGCTGAGGGGCATAGGAAGGGCCTGCTGGTGAGGATGAGGTGTGAGGAGAATGTTCCACAAAGAGGAAACAACAGGTGCAAAGCCTGGGGAGAGAACAGAACTTCATATTTTTTGAAGGACAGAAAGAGGGCCAAGATGACTGGAGATGACTGAAGAAGAAACAGAATGGTGGAAGATAAAGTCAGAGACCATGCAGGGACTTACAGGACATGGACAGAGGTCTGGATTTTATTCCAAGTCCAGTGAAATTGACAGGTTTGAAGCCAGGGTGTGAAATGATCCCTTTTTAAAAGCTTGCTTAGTTGCTGGGTGATCAATGATTCTCTCTATATCATTTGCCTACTTTATCTTTTTAACAGCACGCATCGTAATCCGAAATTTATATATTTACCTGTTTACTATCTGTCTCCTCTTCCTCCACACCAATAAAAGTAAACTCTTAATGTGATGATTTTGCCCATTTAGTTCACTGCTGTTCACCCGTGTCTAAATAGTGCCTTGCTTGTAGTGAATTCTAAGAATTGCTTGTTGCCTGAATGAGTGAATATACTTGTTCATTTAGATAACTGCGCTTGAGAGGAGTATCTGTGGTACATGAGCGGCAAAGTAGGAAATAATGTTTGCTGATCTTTTCTAGTTGTCCATGGGGGCAATGATCCCTGAACACTGCTCACCACTCCCACAGTGTGTACAGGTGCAAGTGATGACAATGAACTTGAAGTATATTATTCCAGTACAGGAACACGTGTGAGTGTATGTGTGTGTGTGCGTGTGCGTGCGTGCTCACACCACTCGAAGTGTGGTGAAGCAGGGGGAGAGCAGGCATTGGAAGCTTGGGACCAAATTCTTCTCCTGGCCCTTGCCAGCCATGAGACTTTGAGTATATTGTTTTAAAACCACCACCATCCTACCAGGGGAAGGATAGGGGCAAGGATATTTAGGGAGTTTGGGCTGGACATGTACACACTGCTGTACTTAAAATGGATAACCAACAAGGACCTACTGTATAGCACAAGAAACTCCGCTCAATATTATGTGCCAGCCTGGATGGGAGCGGAGTTTGTGGAAGAATGGATACATGTATATCTATGGCTGAGTCCTTTGCTGTTCACCTGAACTATCACAACATTGTTAATCGGCTAACCCCAACACAAAATTAAAAGTTAAAGAAAAAGCCACCACCACCCTGATCTCATGTCTTTCTCAAGTGTTTCCATGAGGCAGTTGCCTTGTTCTGTGCATAGTAAATAAATGAATCAGAAACTCAGATAAATGCTGCTTCCCTTCCCAGTGTGAGAGGAAAAGGGCTTGCTGCCAGGAGGAAGAGGTTACAGATCAGTTACAGATATGGCTACAGCTGGCAGACGGTGCACCAGCTAGTAATTCCCAGCTTCGTGCTCCCCACCACACCTTGAGCCACTGCACCACATCAACCAGGGCACCTAGAAAGGGTGACCCAAAGCCACAGAACTCGAAAGTTCTGCTTCTTCAAACACTAGTATCAGGGAGCATCATGATGAAATGAGCTTCCTGTGTACCAGGCCCTGTTGTAAGCATCCCTGTTTTCAGTGACTTCGATCGTTCCTCATTAGAAGCCTACTTCACTGTACAGGTGAGAGAGCTGAGTTAGAGGGCTGGGGTCACACACTCATGGCACACGGGTAGTCAATGGCAGAGCTGGGTTTTGGAATCCAGCCAGTTTGGTTCCACAGCCTGATTTGTCACTACTTTGTGCTCGCTTCTCTGCCCAGGGCATGAGAGGTTGTCTGAAAAGCTGATGATGAAAAGTCTGTAACCCGTGTCTGTGGTCTCAACCAATGTGTGGCACCCCGTACCCCTACCAAACCCACTGCCGGACCAAGCTTCTAGTCAAGGACACCAGGAGAGGCTTCTTTCGAGGTTATTCTCTGTGTCCTATAGCCCAGTGGCTGCAGAATGGCCCCCACATGAGACAGACACACTGCTTATAAATTCCTCTTCTAGGTACCGGGAAGGGCATCTGGGTTTTACGACTGCTGTATGGGTTTTCTTTCCCTTGCGCCTGCCACCTCCTCCACGACAGCGTGGGCAGCGTCCCCTGAACACCTGTGCTGCCATCATAAACCAGCTTTCGGTTAGTTACGGTGTTATTTCACTTCCTCTCTGACTTGTATTCTCACTGCCCCCACAGAGCGGTTGCACAGAGTAGGTTCTCAGTGCTCCCTCAATGACTAGGAAATAAAGGGAAAATTTCAGACAATGATGAAGAGCCATGTTAGCAATGGAGCCCCTGCCTTCTGTACGCCCGGGAGCTACGCCAGGCGAAGCGCTGACATTGCGCCATTGGAACAGAGAGCTGTTTTAAAGTGCAACGGCAAATTTAAACATTAAAGCATGAGGAATATTTTCATGACTGCAGCTTGCCAAATGGAACTGAAGCAGATTTTGATATAAAAATTGACAGGAAGCAAAAGTGGAATGAATAAAAATAGAAAAGAAATTACCAAGCTCTGAAAGGAAGTACACAAGATGAAAATGGAATGAAATCTACCTTGACTAGATGATATTATATAAAAATGAATAAATTGACAGTAAATTAACATGAAGCACATCTACAATCTGTCTTTAGAGGATAACAAAAGATATTTTTATTATCTCAATGCAGAATTTTGGTTGATTTTTCTTTCGTTGGCTCCTGAAATGAGAGGTTTAGTTTTATATAGAACTAAGTGTTATGCTTTGCCCAACTGCTTGGAGCCCACAAGAGTCTGGAGTCTGCTCTGTGTTTCTTTCTAAATCTCCCTAGATGCAACTATTTTCTTGGATGGAATTTTCTGTGAAGCTAAGGGTAATTACTTAGGGATTGGAGTGTGTTTGTGTGGGTTTAGTTTGGGATTGTGGGAGATGGAACATTCTAGAACCAAAATTTTCTGAAGTCTGATATGACAAGTGCAGAGCCCAGTTAGGAAACAAAAGACCCAGCCCCTTCCCCGAAGCTTGTAGCAGCTTGTCTTGGGCAAATCACCTATTCTCTGGGTCTCAGCTTCACTAATTATAAGATGGAGATGCTAATTCCTATTTTTCCTATCTCATTTATGAAGATTATGATAATGGACATAAAGTACTTTGAAAAGTCCAAATCTGATGCTAAATGTATAGAATTATTGTTATAATTTTTCTAAGTAATAAAATTATTATATGTGTAAT
This sequence comes from Redunca redunca, assembly GCA_006410935.1. Classification (NCBI taxonomy): domain Eukaryota; kingdom Metazoa; phylum Chordata; class Mammalia; order Artiodactyla; family Bovidae; genus Redunca; species Redunca redunca. Next base: position 146,501 of record SJYQ01009719.1, on the reverse strand, counting down.
TTTAAGGTTAAAAAGATTAACTTTGAAGAGCAGAAGAACTGCAGTATGTTAGTTCCTTCCATTTATATAGTATCTTGTAATTTTGAAAGTCTACAGTCTACACTCACTCACTGGACTCAGCTAGTAAATCATCAAGACAGGCAACTCTATGGCAGATGGAGAAAGTTCAAGTTAACTGCACCAGGTTTCTCAGCTCTTGAGTATGGAGCCGGCACTAGAACCAATGTGATTCCACAGCTGAGCCAAACACCCATGCTGATGCTGCCATTCTTCACAGCTGTGTGTAAATAATGTTTTCTAATTAATAGAAGCATTTTTAAAAAGTAGAGGTTTTGTTCCATGTTTTCCTCTTCAAATCTCTGTCTGATGGATATAACGTGTCCTTTTTTGGACCCTTGGTGGCATTTAGTCAATAATAGGTAATATCCTAGTCCCCATGCTGGATGCTGGGGAGACCTGGCACAGTGGTCATTGCTTTGGTCTTCAGGAAACTTCTGGTCAAGAGAGGAAGACAGGCACATTAACATGCAAGTAACGTTATGATAAACATTATGACTGAGGTAAAACGAGTTCTGTGGGAGCACCCATGAGGTCAGAGGAGGCCTCCAGAAAGAGGTATCTCAGGTGAGACCTGAGGAATTGGGAGTTAGGCAGGTCAACAAGGAAGAGGCTCAGGCAGAGGCAACGGCTGTTTCAAAACCCTACAAGAAAAAGCAAGATTTTGGGGTGACAAAGTATTTCAGAAAGCCTGAGGCACAGAGTACGGTGGAATCAAGGAGTGATGAGGAACAAGAGGCGGGGAGCTACTGCAGAGAGTGAAGCTGAGACAGGGGCTTTGATTTTAGGATCTTGATCAGTTTCATCAGGAGAGTGACAGATTATTCGAAAGTGTGTAGAGAATGGTACAGATAAGATTTGGTGAGCAAACAAGAAGACCAGCCCTCCAGGCAAGAAAGGATGATGACTTTGGAACCAGGGTCTAGGCTGCCTGCAGAGTGCTTCAGGGAGCAGAGTTGGTGTTCAAGGATGTGGAAGATTCTGGTCCTATACCTAGAGGATCAAGGACAGTTTGTCCTAACATGGACAACTGTAAGTGGATATGCGTGAAATGCAGGCAGGCAGGTGGGTGGGTGGAGTTAGGCTGTGGATCTCAGGGTGACTGGCTCTGGACTGGACTTAAGAGGGTGTTTTGGTCTTTGGGGATGGGTACTGATGAGGACAAGGCACAGCCCTGGCCCCAGGGTTTCTTTAAATAGAAACCAGACCAGGAGGGGAAGAAGAGGAACCAAGGCAGAAACCTAACTGTAAGAACTGGAGCCTCAGGGGAGGACTGGACTCAGCTGGGTCTTCAGAGCGAGGGTTCAGAGTCAGAGCATTTGAAGATCCTCATCAGTCATGAGCTCATGGTGGAGGGGTGTGGTCTGGGCATAGGAAGACAGCAGGCATGAATGAGCAGAACTGGGACCCAAGGATGGAGGTGAACAGAGGTGACCACACTCAGGGTGATCAGGTCTGGGACACATTGCTGCTGCTAAGTCGCTCCAGTCGTGTCCAACTCTGTGCGACCCCATAGACGGCAGTCCACCAGGCTCCCCCATCCCTGGAATTCTCCAGGCAAGAACACTGGAGTGGGTTGCCATTTCCTTCTCCAATGCATGAAAGTGAAAAGTGGAAGTGAAGTCACTCAGTCGTGCCTGACTCTTAGCGACCCCATGGACTGCAGCCTACCAGGCTCCTCCGTCCATGGGATTTTCCAGGCAAGAGTACTGGAGTGGGTTGCCATTGCCTTCCCCGCTGGGACACATTAGGAATTCTAAATGCTTGCCTCTCCTACATCTACATTCAAAATGCAGCAATATTAAACCTGATGCTGAGACTTCCCAGGTGGCACTAGTGTTAAAGAACCCCGCTGCCCATGTAGGAGACATAAGAGACACAGGGTCAATCCCTGGGTTAGGAAGATCCCCTGGAGGAGAGCTTGGCAACCCACTCATTTTCTTGCCCAGAGAATCCCATGAACAGATGAGCCTTGTGGGCTACAGTCCATGGAGTCGCAGAGTCAGACACGATTGAAGCGACTTAGCAAGCACACGCACAAGGCTATTTGACTATCTCTGGACCCACTCTTTCCATTTTAGACAATCAGGAAAAAAAAAAATAGATGATATATGGAGAAACACAGTAGCTCTGCTCGGGTCTTTTAGGGAAAAAGGAGTGTCTGATTCAGTGGAAGTCTCAGGGTACTTTTGTCAGGCTTAGCTGAGGGCTGGCTTCTGTTACATATGTAGTGACTCTGCCTCAGATTGTCTTTGTCCAGTTTTCATAACATTCCTCAAACTTCAGACATTCTTATAATGCTCCAAATATAACAGTGATGGATTCTTATTTTTCTTTTTGTTGAACTAAAAGCATGAGTGATTTTGTATCATGGTAGGAAAGATCCATTCACTGTTGAAAGAGGATGCGTTTTGAATCTCCTTGGGCTCCAGGGATTAAATCACATGTTTTCAACAAACAGATACTTTGATGTTTCTAACAATTTGCAAACATTCCCAGTCCAGAAATAATTGTTTGTCTTTCCCAAAGGTCTAGATAGCACTTCTATTGAAACTTTTTATTGAAGTTACAGCATGTGTCCAGAAATGAGCACCGGTGCTAAGCACATAGCTTGATGAATTTTCGTGAAGTGAACATATTTGTATTCAGATCAAGAAACAAAATGAGGATTTCTCTGATGGTCCAGTGGTTAAGACTCTGCACCTCCAATGCAGGAGGCGCAGTTTCGATCCCTGATTGTGGAACTAAGATCCCACCTGCCGTGTGGTATGGCCAGAAAAAAAAAAAAGGAAACAAAATAAGCGGCTCACCAGAAGTCCCCTGGAAACCCCTTCCAGTCACTCCCTGCCCCCTCCCTCCTATCACCACCATGATGGTAGCAGCTTTGCCTGGTGTTTGAACTTCACCTGAGTGGAGGCACACAGTATGTACTCTTTGGGTGTTTGGACTCTTGTTCAGCAATGTATTTGCTAAGATAAAGATGTAGGCCCAATAGCAGGAGGTGGAGAAAAACGAGACAAAGGTATTCTGTTCTGAAGGCTGGTAGACCAGGGAGCCAGGGAGCCAGGGGCCCAGTGTCCTCCAGGGCAGAAAGAAAGATAGAAGGAGAACTCCTAGACTTCCGTCTCAGTGAAGTTCCATGTGCTTTTCTTCCTGAACTAGATTTCCCATGCCACTGCCTCCCCCAGTGCCATTTTGATTATATCTGGAGGTCCACCTGACAGGACTTTAAAAAAATAATAAATTAATTAATTAGTTGGATCTTTGTTGCTTCCCAAGGGCTTTCTCTAGCTACAGTGAGCAGGACAGGACTCTTATTCATTTATTCATTTTATACTTGGCTGCGCTGGGTCCTTGTTGCTGCCCGCGGGCTTTCTCTATTGCAGTGAGCGGGGGTCACGCTGCTCTCCCTTGCCGTGCGCAAGCTTCACGGTGCAGTGGCTTCTCTCGTAGCAGAGCACGGGCTCGGCTGTTGTGGTGATCGGGCTTAGTTGCTTCGTGGCATGTGGAATCTTCCCAGACCAGGGATCGAACCCACGCCCCCTGCATTGGCAGGCAGAGTCTGGTCCATTGTACCACCAGAGAAGTCCCCTGACAGGACTTCTTGAAGGAATGGTTGCAGATGTGGAGAGAAGCAGAACAGAAACAAGACTGATCCTTTAGATGTTTGCTTGCAAACTGGGTTGCTGCTGTGTCCTGAGATGGGAGAAAATGGGAAGAAATAAGCATGGAGGCAGTATGAATCAGCTGTTTGGTTTTGGATAAGTTTTGAGATGCTTCTTAAAACAAAACCCAAATGGATCTGGAGCTCTAGGGAGCAGTCAGAGCTTGTGTTACAGATTTAGGAATCATTCGTGTGTAGATGATTTAACTCTAGGGGGGGCACACAGTAAGATACTGAAGATGAAGTGAAGAGCAACATGGGGGCTCAGATAAAATCCCTTTTTTTGTTCTTCCCCACCCACCTCCTGAACCTGCGCTTGCCTTGTACTGTGCAGCCACTCAGCCTCTGGCCCCAACCCTCCTCTTTTCTCCTGCCTCTACAGTCCCCCTTCTTCCCACTCCTTTCCTTATTTGGTATCCCCAAAAGCCCAAATAATTGGAGAAGGGGCTATTACCCTAGGAAAGGGGGAAGGTGGAGAGTAGAAAGGAGGGAGGCAGGGCTGGCTGTTGGAAAGAAAGACTTAGTAACATACCAATTAGCACTAGCTAGGGCATAATTTTTGGACCATCAAATTTTTGTTTTGGTTCTTCATACACATGAGTTGTTCCTGGTGTTTTCTGGAAAACAGGAAATTTCTGTGTTCCAAGAGAGTTTCACTATAGTGTAAACCAAATGGTTTAACAAAGCCTATTTACTGGACAAATTTTCTCCTCACCAAAGGACTAAATTGCTTATCTATATATTTATTCCAATAATCAACAATTGAGCTGTGATAGGGCAAAGGTTTACTGTGCCTGTGTGTGTGTTTAATTCAAAGATTCAGAAGTAGACTCCTACATTCTGTGAACAATGATATTTAGGAGCAGAAAAAGAGTCATTTCAGATTAAACTCCCTCTTTATTGTTCAAAAGTTGGCAGCCTGGGTGGTGAGTACTTGTTTTTCAACCAGAGCTAACATGCTGGAATGAGGCCCTGGCAATTCCTGGTGACTAAGCTGAAGGACAAACATGTGCCTTCCCCCTCAGATATTTTTGGCAATTAATTCACTTATATCCACCCTAACAGATGTAGCTCTTGGGGGAAAAAAATAACTCTTTCTTCATGCCTAGATTCCTCCTCTTCTCTTAGTTAAACCATAAAGAAAATAAAGGATGAAATGAAATATGCATCATTGCCTTAAGAAGAAACAGAAATGCGAAGGAAATGGCAGTCTTCAGATTGACAGGCTCCCTGGGAGCCGCATTTGGCGGGCTTCCAGCTTACTGGTCTGCTTCCTCCCACACCCCCTCCTCTCTTCTTTTTCAATCTCTTTGTGTTACCCTGACTTGAGTCCCTGGGCTCTTTCCCATCTCTGCCCGGTTGACTGTTTCTCATTCTCTTGTAAAACTAGAATTTTCACATTTCCTCTGTACAGTACTGCAAAACAATATCACATTCAAAAAGAAGAGGAAGAAATTACATATTCTACTAGCAAATTAACTGATTGACAAGTTGAAGAGAGCCTAAACAAGTTGATTCCTGAAAAATAAGACATGGATAATGTGGTTGCCTTTCTTTTAGGAAATGCACACATGTGGTTTTTAACCTTTAGGACTCTTTGGAGACCAAAAGACATAGGATAGGTTTAAAGAGGATAAATTACCGATGGGGATCAAGTGCTACTCCCTAGAATGACTGATCTAATGTGCTTCTAGAAAAGTAAAATTCCCTAAAATATGTCTCCCATTTGTTCTTCTGCAGTCACTGTTTCTACTTGAGAACAATATTAGTAAAGTCTTATATTTTATTGTTGTTGTGGATCCTACTGTTGTAAATATATTATTCAGCTACATCTGCCTGTGTGTGCTAAGACCCTAAGTTGTGCCCAATTCTTTGCAACCCTTTGGATCGTAGGCCACCAAGCTCCTCTGTCCATGGCAAGACCACTGGAATGGGTTGCCATGCCCTCCTCCAGGGAATCTTTCTGACCCTGGGATTGAGTTAGGCCCCTTATGTCTCCTGGGTTCTTTTCCACCAGCGCCACCTGGGAAGCCCACATCTGCCTGGCTCGTTGCTGTTATGAAGTATCTGCCTTCTGTGCCAGGCACTGAGCTACAAGGAGGTGTGCACTCTCTCTGCTGTTCTCACAACAACTCTGTGAGCGGGCATTATGATGTCCATTTAACTGATGAGGCCACTGAGCCTCAGAGGAAAGTTGGCTAAGTCAGACCTCTTACTTGTGGTGGGACTAGGAGTTCTGACTCCTTATTCAGACCCTCCTCCCATTCCAACCTAGTCAGGGGTTGACTGTTTTAGAGGTGTTAACAGCGTTTGCTAAAACACAGATATGTGATTGCCAGGAGAGCCCTCACTTTATCCTGAGAATTTAAGACATTTTATGGTGGGATTTTTCTGGCACGATTTTCTACAATCATTACATATATCACTTTCCAAATGGAAAAGTGAAGAAATCTGATATATGTGATGTTATAATCCTGTATAGGGGCGGGAGTGAGGCAGGTGCTCTGCAATGCTTCTCTCCAGGGTATTTGCATTTTAAGAAGGGATCCAGTTCTTACCAGGATTTTTCAGACTAGAACCAGCAGGTGGGGTTGTATTTCTTCTGGTAGCAGCGCCACTGAAACTGTGTATTCCACCCATGTGTGAAGCTGAAGCTAGTCAGGAGACCTAAGTTTGAACCACTGGCCTATCTCTGTCAGTGAGGCTTTGGGGATGTCAGTTAATCTCATAGCTCTTCTGGGGCTAGACACAGTGTGTTTGCCCTATGAGACTGCTGGGAAGGTAACAGGAACTATTATAAGAAAAGAGGGGAAAATCTATAGAGCTAAACTTTGCAAGGGTGAGTGTGCAAATTGAGTGCTTTTTATAATGCTCACCATATCTTATTTAACACTATTATCTGATGCACATTCTGGCTGGTGAGATTTACAGGAAAATGTAGCTAGGCATGGCTGGAGATGGAAAATAGGATGGAGAGGCTAGTGTACAGTGGCCCTTAATTGAGATAATTTTGTAGTATATTTGGTGACTTCTTAGGACAACATTGGACTTCCCAGGTGGTGCTAGTGGTCAAGAGCACACTTGCAAAGGCAGGAGACCCAGGTTTGACCCCTGGCTCTGGAAGATCCCCTGGAGAGGGGGGGAATTCTCCAGTATCCTTGCCTGGAGAATTCCATGGACAGAGGAGCCTGGTGGGCTATAGTCCATTAGGGTCGAAAAGAGTCAGATATGATTGAGTGACTAACACTTAATATGCTTAAGACAACATTAACCCAACATTAACAGCCTCTGTACAAATGTCTGTCTCATGGGTTCCAAGTGGATTTACAGGAGCTGGGAAACAGATTGGGCAGGCGGGCAGGGAGAGAGGCCGGAGGTTGGATGGGAAATGGTCTCATAAAGGTCCAGGCAGGCTTTTCTGGTCTTCTTCCTAGAGAACATGAGCACCATACTAGGTGGTCCACAGGCTGCCTGTAAAAACCTTGGCATCAATGAGACAAAGAGCCCTTCGGGGGAGTTAGTAACACCCTGTGTTAGTATACTATTGCTGCTCTAACGAATTACAGCAAATTTAGTAGCTTAAAACAACACACATTTATTCTCTTATAATTCTGGCAGGCGGAAGTCCTAATATGGTTTCACTGGGCTAAAGTCATGGTGAAGGAACTGGAGGCTAGATCTTTCTGGAGACTAATTCCTCCCTTGGCTTCCTTCCTTCCTTCTGGTTCCTTCCTTGGCTTGTGGCTTCTTCTCCATCTTCAGAGTGCATCCCTCCAATCTGTGCTCCTGCCATTACATCAGCTTCTCCTTTGACTCTGACTGTCCTGCACCCTCCTTATAAAGATAACTGTGAAGACATTGCCCATTCAGAAGACATCGCCCAGGACAATCTCCCCTTCTCAAGGTTCTTAATTGAATCCTCTCTGTAGAGTCCTTTTTGCCATGCAAGGAAACAGTCAGAGGTTCTAGGGAATAGGACTTGGACATATTTGGAATTACGTTTCACTCTTCAGCCCACCACATACATACCAGTTAATCACTACCAGAGAAAGAGCTGATTGTGGATTAAGAAGAGAACGGAGTATCCAAGACATCTTTACTAAGTTGGCTTGAGATCAGCTCACTGCATTTCAATTCCCTAACAACCATTTTATCTAACTTTTGAATTTTACTAATATTTTAAAAGTTGATGCTTCTAATGATTTGCTTGTCATCTGTCTACTTTTCAGCGCTTAGTATTCTTTGTCAATTCTTCAAATGGTATGTCAGCCTTAATTTTGAGCTTCCAGCAATTAAAACTTAATTATAGTACATTAAGTCAAATTAGATTAAATTGGTAAAGGCTTAAGATAAAGGGATGAACTGTTAACTGGGGATTTTTAGGGAAAAAAAGTTGAGCTTATATATAAAGATTTAAATATAAAAGAACCTGAGAAAAAAATTAGGAGCAGTCCAAATTATCCCATAAGAATTGATGACATTTTATACTTCTACCAAGAACCAACTGAGATAACATAAACCAAGGCGGCAGAAGGGCAGTGAGGATGTCCAGAAGATTGTGTCATAATGGTTCCTGTGACCAGTGCCTCAACTTTGATATTCACTGACTGTAAACACAAAATTATTGTGGAAGTATTTTGTTTTAAGGGCTTAAATTCTAAAATGCTAAAAAGATTGATAAATCAAGAAATGGACTGGAAGTGACAGGAATAATCATAAATACAGTAACTTTACATTATTGTTAGGAAAGTTGGATTGGCAAAGTACTTCAGAAATTGGTAGAACAATCACAAACTTAAATACTTAAATGTTGGTAAAGCCAAAACAGCATGAAATAACTAAAAAAATTTTGGGAGAAGGCAAGCACTGATATGCTGGTAACGGAATGATTTCTGAAGTTTTAATAGTCTAAGGACATTAAAGGATTTCTTTAACTGCTTCTAGGAAGATAAAGTGAAATGTTGTTAGTAAAAACTACAGAAATCCTCCCAAACTACTATACTAAAATGGTTCCATTGGAGACAAATTACTATAAGTTCATAAATAATTAAGAGAAACAAGCTTGAGATTTCCCTGGTGGTCCAGTGGTTAAGACATTCCCTTCTAATGCAGGGGGCGCTGTTTTGATCCCTGATCAGGGAAATAAGATCCCACAAGTGGCGAGGCCAAAAAAAATAAATAAATAAATTTTAAAAAGAGAAGCAGGTTTTTCAGTAAAATGGTATATTTGGTGAACTGTTGATCTGACAAATTGTTTTTTGGCAAACTACCCTGCTGTATTGTTATTATTTTATTTATTTCTTTTGGTTGCACTGGGTCTTTGCTGGCTGCACACGAGCCTTCTCTAGCTGTGGCGAGCAGGGGCTGCTCTCTAGTTGTGGTACAAGAGCTTCTCATTGTGTAGCTTCTCTTGCTGCCGAGCACGGGCTGTGGGCAAGCAGGTGTCAGTTGCAACACGCGGGCTCTATAGCTGCGGCGCGTGGGTTTAGTTGCCCTGTGGTATGTGGAGTCTCAGTAGACCAGGGATCAGACCTGTGCCCCCTGCACTGGCAGGTAGATTCTTAACCACTGGACCACCAGGGCAGTCCAAACTGAGCTTTAGGTTCTTTTAGCTTCAGGAAGCTGCCCTGCTAAACAGTATCTCGGAGAGGGGACTTTCTAGTGGGTGTGCCAGGTTGCTCAGCGGAACTCTGGGGAGGGCCAGGACTGCTCTGCTTCCACCATACTTCCTGGGCCCTGTTGCTGGCGAGTGTGAGTGGTCTAGGGGCTTTCTCACTGTGAAGGTTTGGTCCTGTCCTACCAGGAATCTCCCTTCGTGGAACCCAGTCCCTCCCAGCCAGGCTTCTAGCACATTCCTAACCTTTCATTTCATGTGTTGTTTACACGTTTGTATCCTTCAACTAAACCTTAAAGCTCTTGGACAATGGAGATGCCTTTTCCAACATTTTCTCTCCAGCCCTGAACCTGTTGTCTAGCATATTATGTTTAAAGAGTGATATTGAATGAATGGATAGATGTGGGAAAGATTCTTTATTTTAATAAATGTGTTATTTCTCAGATGCCTTCCTTCTGGACTGCCTGTCCCTGTACTTTCCTCTCTATGGTGAATATCACCCCTGAGTCCTTGTCCACCTCATGAAAGCAGGGCAGGTTTCTCCTCATTTCTGTGTCCCCAACCCAGGAGAAGGAAATGGCAACCCACTCCAGTATTCTTGCCTGGAGAATCCCAGGGACAGAGGAGCCTAGTGGGCTGCCGTCTATGGGGTCGTACAGAGTCGGACACGACTGAAGCGACTTAGCAGCAGCAGCACCACACACTAATCTAATTATTTAATGATCTGAAGTGAGCCCCCAGGTTTAGAAGGAAATTCTCTGTGTGTGGTATTTCCAGCATGACATTCCAGACTCCTATGTAATGTCAAGATCTTCAAGTGAGTTCATTCGATTCATCTTAGCTTATATTTTCACTGTCTTTTGGCCGAAAAGTGAAAGTGCTGGTCTTTCAGTGATGCATGAGTCTTTGCGACCCCACGGACTGTGGCCCTCACCAGCCTCCTCTGTCCATCAGTGCACTGCCATTCCCTTCTCTAGAGGAACCTTCTCAAGCCAGGGACTGAACCCAGAGTCTCCTGCATTGCAGATTCTTTATCGTCTGAAGGGAAGCCCCTTTTGGCTGAGAAGCAAGCAATTTATTCAACAGCTTCTTCAGAACCTACTTTGTGCTGTAATTCTAACCAATAGGCTACAGTTGTGGACAGAGGAGATAAACAATTTCCTAAGTGTTACATATCAGTAATTCCTTTTCTGTTTTCTTTCCACGAGTAACATTATTGGAAACAACTGTTCCTACATTTTTCACTCCTACCATCTTTGTAATTTGAGTAAGATTTCCCAGGCTATCTTTCATATTTATCACTGAAATAAACACATTTTTAATTGCTTGGATCATCCATGAGTATCTGGAAATAATTCATCATTGCTTCACATGTTTTCTCATTTCTCTTTTCACAGAAACAAATTATTCATATTAAAAGTGTTGGTCTCACTCTTCCCTTTTGCATTTTTCATTTAATACTTGAAAACCCTGTATTTGTTTTTGTAGTGATGAAGGGGGCATGATTTTGTCATGAAAGAGTCTAAAAAAAGCTGATGATGTAAAACCCGAATTGCATTTGGATGAATCAAGATGATAACTTCAGGTTTCTATAAATATTTCCTGAATATTTTCCCAGAGGTCTTTCTATAAATCCTTCGTGTTCCTGTAGAGGGTTATGAATAGTTTGATTATGGCACTTCATGCACAGCTGTCTTTATTGACTTGTTTTTCTTCTTCACGAGACTGCAAGGCTCTTACCTACCTGTGCATCCCTAGTGCCCAGTGTTCTGAAAGTGCTCAGTGTCACTGTAGTGAAGGAATGATTTCATGGCTGTATTTTCATCTCTTTTTAAAATGATGATACTAACAGCTATTGTGTACTGGCTGTGTTCTATGAACCAGACATTAAGCTAGCCTTACTTTATGAATTCTTTCATTGAATCCTCACTGCAGCTCTATGGTGCAGATCTTATTATCCCCCATTCCATTCCACTAGAAAGGAAACTATCAGACAGTTAGAGAGGTTAATTAGCTTTCCCAAGATAACACAACAATAAAGACAGTGTGGCACGAACCCACGTCTGATGAGCCAAAAAGCTCATATTTCCCCCTTCCGCTATACCTCTAAGGTGTGTTAGTTAAGCACAACCTGAAACTTTTAAAAAAGACTGCCTCTAGTACTACTCTTTGTATATAAGACACAGCTGGCTGCATATACCATGGGTATAATATCTAGTAAGTGGCCTCAAAACAAAAGCCAGTCCAAAGGGAGGAAACATGTAAAGGAAACCTGAGACAGAGGAAAGTGGGAGGCAAAATAAAGAGTCTGTCTATTTGGTACTAGATGGGGCATGAAAGTGGAATTTTTATCTAATAATTGTGATGTTTCTGGGTATTCATCCCTAAAAGCCTAATGATAATATTCTGATGATAAACAAGAATTCCCATCTTTTTTTCTGGGTGAATGCTGTTTCAAAGATTCAACTAGATCAAGGACAGGAAGAGGGAAAGAAAGCAGAGAAGTTAAGCAACCATTCACACAGGGGTGTTTCAACCTCAGCATTAATGACATTTTGGGCAGTGTCAAGAGTTGTGTCTCTCCCAAATCCATATGTTGAGGTCCTAACCCTTAGAGTGTGGTCTTGTGTGGTGATAGGGTCTTTACAGAGGTTCAGTTCAGTCACTCAGTCATGTCGGAGTCTTTACTGCCCCATGGACCGCAGCACACCAGGCTTCCCTGTCCATCACCAACTCCTGGAGCTTACTCAAACTCACGTCTATCGAGGCAGTAATGCAGAGGTAATCAAGTTAAATGAGGTCATTAGGGTGCCTTAATCCAAAAGGACTGGTGACTTCAAAAACTGAGAAATCTGAACACGGAGATACACATGAAGGGAAGACGATTAAAGAAACTGAAATCTTGCCATCTGCAAGCCAAGGACAGATGCTTCCTTCAGACTCAGATGGAAGGAATGTTGCCTTATTTTCAGACTTCTAGCCTCCAGAACTAGAGATGGTAACTTTCTGCTGTTTAAGGCCCCAATCTATGATTTTCTTTTTTTTAATTTAAATTGAATTTTTTATATTGGAATATAGTTGATTTGTAATATTATGTGAGTTTCAAGTGTACAATGAAGTGAGTCAGTTATACATATACATGTATCCATTCTTTTCCATATTCTTTTCCCATACAGGTTATTACAGAACATTGAGTAGAGTTCCTTGTGCTATACAGTAGGTCTTTGTTGATGATCTATTTAGAGTTAATCCCAAACTTCTGCTTTATCTCTCCCTCCACCTTTCCCTTTCATAATCCTAATATATGGAATCTAAAAAAACAAAATGATACAAATGAACTTATTTACAAAACAGAAACAAACTCACAAATCTGGGGGAAAAAAATCTGTGGTACATTGTTACTGCAGAGTTAGCAAACCAATACAGGTCTGATAAACCTTCATTGTGAATGGTTGACTTGTGAAACTCGAGTTTGATGCCTGGGTCAGGAAGATCCCCTGGAAAAAGGAATGGCAACCCACTCCAGTATTCTTGCCTGGAAAAATTCAATGGACACAAGACCCTGGTGGGCTGCAGTCCATGGGGTCACAAAGAGGTAGACATGCTTGAGCTACTGAGCATGGCACAGCCTGTGTATTGCAGGATATTTAGCAACAGCCCTGGCCTCTACCCTCTAGATGCCACTAGCACCTCTTTCTATCAGTTGTGATAACCCACAGCGTCTCCCACCATGGCCAAATATCCCCTTGGGGCAACCAGACTAGACCCTCTGTAGCCTTGAGGCAGTTGTTGGTCTCAGATGTTATGGGTACGTCCACTGCCGATTTCCATGCTCTCTGCAGGCTCTGGTGATTTCCCAAGCAGAGGAACATTCTTCATGTGGAAATTTTCCCTTCATCTGAACAGGGACTGCTCACAAAGTATGCTATATAATGGGGAAGAAATTCTAATCAGTTGGAGATCTAGAAAAGATTCTTTAAATCCCTCAGTCATCCTCTGGGAAAATATGGGATTTTCTAGTTCTTAAATGTGGATAGTGCTTCATCTGAAGTCAATGTCCACCTTTCATAAAAGTATGAGTCTTGCCATTCTACAGGAGCAATCACAAAAGGAAAAGGATGCTTCTGTGCTATTAAAAGGACAAACATGTTTGTGCCTCGGTATGAAAGCTGTAGGAGAGGGGGTCTAAGGAGAGAGTGGAGAGCGATGTAAGGATTTTAATAAACTAACACAAAGGCTCTGATTACATCACTATTTATCCACATGTGAGTAGTTAGTTGTAATGAGTTGAGCAGAACAGAAACAAACAGCAGCAGGCACGTTGGTGATGTGGCTTAATCCTCTTTACAGCCTTTCCTGCTGGAGGGATTCTAAAAGGGCACACCCTCAGAGCTGCTGTAATTGCATTTTTCTCACCCCATGATCTCTTCCTAATGGCAATGCTGCCAGTGATATTCAGGTGATGAATTTGTTCCAACAGGTCAATGCATCATTTTAAACAACAGAAAACTCTTTCTCTTTTGCTAATAGTTTAAGCACGTCGACAAAGTCTTGATTATAAATCTTTCAGAGATCCTTTCAAGTAGGGCCACCTACAAATTTAATTAACTGCAAGATTTAGCTGACAGTACTATTTCATAATTGATCACGCGTTTATTTGGTTTTCCCTTTTTTCAAAGTTTAAATGTCTTTGCTTCTTTCTCTCTTTGTGCACAGATGTGCATATACTATATTTCTCTTTGTCATTGTTTTATTATGACTTAAAACTGGAAGTAAATATTAATATCAATACTTCTTTATTTCTGAAGCAGATACACCGATCCTTGTCTGCCCACCTCATAGGACTGTGAGAATCAGACAGGGTAAAAGATATGGAAATGGTTTATAAGCCACCAAGTGCTTCAACATGGAAGATAATATTGTCATTACTCTGTCCCAGTGAATAGAGAGGTCAAATTAGTAACCAAGTTTCCCAGGAGTCAGTGAGCTCTGGAAGGAACCTTAGAGACATCTCTTCGGCCTACCAGGATTAGAGTTAGCTTCTTTAAGTAGGAGTTTATAGCTCTATATTTCTGAGAGTTGTTTTCCAAAGATTTGTAATTTAGAGCATAGGAACTGTTAAACAGTGACATAATCTGGTATTTGTTATTTTACTTTACGATGTGAAACAAAACATGGGAGTTCTTATATAGGTGCTTTGTATGCAGGACACTTGCATTTTAGGGGGACTTGAAAAGTGATAAACATTTTCCAGGCAGAGGAAGGGAGAAAGAGCTTTACAGGGAAACCAGACCAGCAAACCACAGACAAGGAGGAAATCTACAACAAGGTTGTAGAATGTGTCAGAATGGGCACTTGGGTTGCTTAACATAAAGTATAATGGAAAAAGTTTTGGAGACTAGGTTATATAACCATGTGAATATACTTAACACTACTGAACTGTACTCTTAAAGATGGTGAAGAGTAAATTTTCTGTTACGTATACTTTACCACAAGGAAACATTTGTATTAAGTATACTTTACCACAATTAAAATTAAACATTTAAAAGAAGAAGTTAAGACATCAGTGCATAGAGGCCACAGTTAAAAATATTTGCACTCCACTTCTGACTCAAAGTCTGTAAAGCTCTGTTGCACTGTGAGGAAGTGAAAAAGAAACTATCAAAAATCCAACAAGAGCAAAAGGGGAGTGCAGAGACCCCGCCCGCTCCTTTTTCCTCTTCATTTTCAAAACAGTGAAGTTCACCATCTGGAGACTTCTAGAATAAAATTCTTTTGTAAGGGGTGGGATTATAGGCTATTTTTCCTCATCTCTGTGTTATTCTACATTTTCTTGCACTTTGTAATGACTGTGGATTACCTCTATAAGTAGACGGGAAAGTGCTGATTCAGGATTAAAGGAGCCATGGTACATAAACCTCTGAGATGCCTGGCTATCACAGCTGCACCGTGATCCCTGAGGGTGAAGTGACCCTGTTATTTCCAGTGCACCAGCAGCCAGCCCCAGGAAGGATCTGGCCCTGACGCATGGCTGCTCTAGATGTAGGAAGAATCAAAGACCCACAGAAAGCAGATACACTCTCCCTAAGCTTCCAGCCAGTCATCAGGCCAGGACCAGGAAACAGGCCCTACCACCTTCACTGCGAGACCCTCTGCCCAACTTCACTGTTTCCCTAAATCTGAGGTGCTTGGTGTATGATTGAGGCGTGTTTATATGCAGCTATGGTGGGCTATAATCAGTGTGGTCACAAAAGAGTTGGACATGATTTAGCAACTAAACCACCGCTAACTGCTTCATTTACACCAGCGTTCCTCAGCCTCGGCTGGATATTTGAGGCCAGATAATTCTTTGTGGAATGGAGCTGTCCTGTGTATTGTAGGATACTTAGCAGCATCCCTAGCCTCTCTCCACTGTTTGCCAGTAGCACCCCAGCACCCCATCACGCCCATGTGACACCCAGCAATGTCTGCAGACACTTGCAAACATCCCCTGGGAGGCACAGTCATACCAGTGGAGACCACTGATCTACTCTTGGTGAAAATTCATATAATCAGTAGACTTTTCCTCTGGATCTTTGTCTGACCTGTTCACAGTTCACCAGACTCTGGGGGGTTTATGTTTAAAAAAAAAAAAATCCTACTGGGGGTGGGGGCAGGCTGGATTGGGAGTTTAGAATTAGCAGATACAAACTATTATATGTAGAATGGATAAACAACAAGGTTCTATATAACACCGGGCATATAGTCAATATCCTGTGAAAAGCTATAACAGAAAAGATATAAAAAAAGAATATATATGTATAACTGAATCACTGTGATGTGCAGCAGAAATTAATACAACATTGTAAATCAACTATAATTCAAGTATAAAAAAATATCCTGCTAAAACTCTTTGGCCTGTTCCTTGTGCTGTTCCTGTTCCTTTGGCCTGACACTTGTGCAACTCAACCTTACTCTTTCTTTATGAAAATCTAATTAACAATCAAGTTGAGAAGAAAAAAAGGGAATCTTATTTTGAGCCAAATTGAGGATTATAACTTGGGAGACAGACAGCTCTGAGAACGGTTCTGCTTGTTAGAAGTCCAAGGCACAGTCATGTACATTTTTGAGACAAAGGATCGTACACCAGAATGAGATCCTGATATTTTACATAAAGTTCACCAAGAATACATAGTCCAGGTAAGCACGTACAAAGCCAGCAGCAAGTCACCATGACCTCCTACAGAACTGGGTGGTGGTTTCGTTGCTGTCTTTCTGATTCTTGGACCCCATAGACTATAGCCCGCCAGGCTTCTCTGTCCATGGGATTTTCCAGACAAGAATACTGGAGTGGGTTGCCATTTCCTTCTCCAGGGGATCTTCCTGACCCAGGGTTGAACCTATTGTCTTCTGTACTGCAGGTGGATTCTTTATCACTGAAATAATTCTATTCTTTTAGGAAGTTCCATTGCTAGCTTCAGAAGAAAGAGCGGGAAAAAAGATCTTTAAGGTTGAGCACACAAGCCTATCATTGAGGAAGTCTACTTAATGTGTAATGCAAACGCACACTGCACATTAGGGAGGAAGGGAGGAGCCCCAAACAGACACACAGAGAGACACACAAACATTCTGTTTAATTTTTATGAGAATTTTCTTGTCTGGCCTTAAACTATAAATTTTATTTAGTCACTGCTAAGCGGACTCCTGGGTGGTTAGCGGGAGCAGCTGTAGTGGTGGTTTTGCTGTTTTGCTGGTGCCCACCTCCAAGTCTCGTCCCTAGCCAAGCTTCCCTGAGACTCACTGCTTCCCCAGTGCAGTGCCAGGCTCCTTCCTGCCAAGGCAGCAGGCCTGCCTCTTTCTCTCTCCCCAGCTCAGAGCACGTCCTGCATCTGGATGCCCTGCCGTCAGGGGTGGAGAGGGCCGCCCTGGCGAGAGGGTGCTGGGGAGCAGAGCTTGCACTGCACTTGCATCAGAAAGCCTGGGTTTGACTCCTAACTCTGTCTCCTCCTCTGGTATCTTGTAAGATATTGTGAGAACAAGATGAGAAGTTATGTGAGTGCTTCGTGCCATAGCGGGTCAAGTCACCCTTGTTGTCATTGTCACTCTGATTTTGAAGAAGCCACTTAACCTTTCAGGGCCTCAACATCCTCATCTAAAAAAGGAAGGGGTGGGGTCAGGTTAACTTCTGAGGTGGAACTTCCAAGGTGAGAACTTCTAAGGTAGATTTCGGTTAACTTCAGGGTCAACTTTCAAAGACTATTTGGTTTTTACAACTCTGTGTGTGTGTGTGTGTGTGTGTGTGTGTGCACGCGCGCGCACACGTGCACTCGTGTACGCACACGTGTGCTAAATCATGTCTGACTCTTTGCAACCCTATGGACTGTAGCCTGCTAGGCATCTCTGTCCATGGAATTTTCCAGGCAAGAGCACTGGAATGGGTTGCCATTTCTAACTCCAGGGGATCTTCCCCACCCAAGGATTGAACCCATATCTCTTGAATCTTCTGCATTGGCAGTCAAATTCTTTACCATTGTGCCACCCAGGAAACTGCAAAATAGACTAGTTATAATTCCTTACAAGATTATGGTGCAAATGACATATTTTGGGAAATCCTTGCAAACTATGAATCAGATTAAACCCCTGGTGGGTTTGGCCAGTTGGCTGGAAGAATGGTGGGCAGGTGGGACAGACACGAGGCTGTGGGGACTGCTGTGTCTGAGGGCTTACACCACACTAGGACTGCTCAGGCCATCTGCGAGTGAGACTTCTGTTTTCCGTTTCTCTGTAGGGACATGCAGAAGGTAGCAGCTGCCCGGAACCCTCTCTGGCAGTGGGGGATCAAGATCAACTACCAGAATGGGAGGAACTGAGGAAGCTTGTCATTCCTCCAAAAACAGACTAGTTTTCCATTCTCGGAGGGCTCAAGGGGCCAAAGTGGAGGTGATAACTCTTGTAGGTTATAGAGAGGCTGCGGTCCATGGCGTCGCTAACAGTCCAACACGACTGAGCAACTTCACTTTCACTTTTCACTTTCTTGCATTGGAGAAAGGGAAATGGCAACCCACTCCAGTGTTCTTGCCTGGAGAATCCCAGGGATGGCGGAGCCTGGTGGACTGCCATCTACGGGGTCGCACAGAGTCGGACACGACTGCAGCAACTTAGTAGCAGCAGCAGCAGAGAGGTTGCCTTCAAAACTCTGAGACCAAATTCTCAGCATGAGAATTAAAAGGTCTGAGACAAGCAGAGATAAATTCTAATGGCTCTCTGATGAATTCTTAGAGAATGCTGTTCTGATTGGTCAACTTTTGGCTGTAATGCTCATCAACCAGGTGGCATGCAACAAACTCTTTACTTTCAAAGAAAATAGTGGTAATGAGATTACTTTAACAGTATTACTAGTGATGATGATAATAATGGTAGACTCTTACAGCTACTGTTCTAAGGGCTTTACATATATTACCAGTAAAATCCTAATAACAATATTTAATATTTAGGTGTTATCACTCTCAGTTCCTAGTACACAGTGCCAAAGCCCAAAGAGGTTACAGAAAGTGCCTCAATTTTCTGGGAAAGACCAGCAGAGCTTATCTTGAAGTCTTAAGTGGGAGTCAGACAAGAAATGGTGCTGCCGTCTTCCAAGTGACAGACTTTGTACAGGAGTTGTCATCTGGGTTCCCTTCCCTGCTGGTGACCCTAAATTTGTTTTCTGTGTCTGCGATTCTATTTCTGTTTTGTAAATAAGCTCATTTGTACCATTTTTTTTTGATTCTGCATATAAGCAATATCATGATATTTGTCTTTCTCTGACTTACTTGACTCGATATGACAATCTCTAGATCCATCCGTGTCATTGCAAATGGTATTATTTCATTCTTTATGATGAGTAATATTCCATTGTAATATTCCGTTCCCTTCTTCAGGGCATCTTCCTAAGCCAGGGATTGAACCCTGGTCTCCTGAACTACACTCATATTCTTTACCATCTGAGCCACCAGAAAAGATACCAAAGTTCTATTGTATATATGCACCACATCTTTATTCATTTATCTATTGATGGACACTTAGGTTGCTTTCACATCCTGGCTATTGTAAATAGTGCTTCACTGAACATTGGGGTGCATATATCTCTTTGAATTATTGCTTTCTCTGGATATATGTCCAGCAGTGGGATTGCAGGATCATATGGTAGCTCTGTTTTTAGTTTCTTAAGAAACTTCCATACTGTTCTCCATACTGTTGTACCAATTTACATTCACACCAGCAGTGTAGGAGGGTTCCCTTTTCTAAACACCCTCTCTAGTATTTATTGTTTGTAGATTTTTTTGATGATGGCCATTTTGACTGATGTGAGGTGATAGATCCCTCATTGTAGTTTTGACTTGCGTTTAACTAATAATTAGTGTTGTTGAGCATCTTTTCATGTGCTTTATGGCCATCTGTATGTCTTCTTTGGAAATGTCTCTTTAAATTTGCTACCTAGTTTTTGATTAGGTTGTTTGTTTTTTGATATTGAGCTGCATGAGTTGTCGGTATGTTTTGGAGATTAATCCCTTGTCAGTCGTTTTGTTTGCAAACATTTTTCCCATTCTGCGGGTTGTCTTTTCGTTTTATTTATGGTTTCCTTTCCTGTGCAAAAGCTTTTTAAGTTTAATTAGGTCCCATTTGCTATTTTTGCTTTTATTTTCATTCATTATCCTATTATTTTCATTACTCTAGTTGGATCAAAAAAGATCTTGTTATGGTTTATGTCAATGAGTGTTCTGCTTATGTTTTCCTCTAAGAGTTTTATAGTATCCAGGCTTACATTTATATATTTATCCATCTTGAGTTTGTTTTTGTGTGTGGTGTTAGGAAGTGTTCTGATTTCATTCTTTTACACACAGCTGTCCAGTTTTCCCAGCAAAACTTATTTTTGCCATTGTATATTCTTGCCTCCTTTGTCATAGATTAGGTGACCGTACATGCCTGGATTTTCTATCCTAAACAGCCTCTATTTCTTACCAGCTTTGTCATCTGAGGCCAAGTTCTTCCCTTCTCTCCACTGTAGTTTCCTCATCTATAAGAGAGAATATGATGATAAAATGCCATCGAAACAATGGACTTAAAAGTTCTTGTAAAGAGTAAATTCTCATAAAAAGACAAAGTATTCTTAGTTCTTGGGGGAAAAACTTTTTACTTTTCTATCACCAAATAAATACTAGTTCACACCATGATCATTCACATCCATGATAATAAAGAAAAAAAAGATGTAATCTCTTCATGCAGAGACAGCAGTTAACACTTTAATATAGATCCTTTGAAACCTTTCATTGCTTCCTTGGTAGCTCAGCTCGTAAAGAAACTGCCTGCAACGCCAGAGACCCTGGTTTGATTCCTGGGTCGGAAAGGTCCGCTGGAGAAGGGAACGGCTACCCACTCCAATATTCTGGCCTGGAGAATGCCACGGACTGTATAATCCATGGGGTCGCAAAGAGTCGGACAGACTGCGCCATTTTCACTTTCACTTTTCATTAAAATGAAAGGTACTCCTGTTATAATTTTGTAAAAATAGGTGCTGATGAGGTAGAGAAAGGGCGGAGTTTGAGGGCCGTAGGCTGATCATGAGGAAGAGGGCACTGGGGGTGGGCCCAGTGGACACATCCTTTCAGAAGCCCCACTCTGACAGTGAATTGGAGAGTCAGATAAAGCACTCAGTCAATTAAAGCAGGGAAACAGTGAAAATGGAAAACACTGATTTTATTAAAGTAGGACTTTTTTTAACAAAGAAGAAAACATAAAATATAACTTAATTTAACAATATTTTGAAGGGATGAGCCTTCTTCTTTAAGTACATAACAGCTGATGGGAGTTCTGTGTGGAATTTTTAAAAAGTAGAAGTTGACACAAGGTCACTGGTTTCCAGTCCCAACATCTTTAAAGAAGGGGGAGAACTCGGAAAGAGTTGGGAAGCAACCTGAGTTCAGAATTCTTCTAGATTAAACAAAATTTCCCTAATTTTTTACATTTGTCTTGCACATGCCAAACTCCCACAGTTTGCTTTCATTTTGTTTTTTAAGCTGCTTTCCTGTTACTGTTTATTAGAAGCATTCAGTTTAGATTTTGCACAATAGCAATTCTTTTCCTCACTCATATTTCCTTGGTTTACGTTGTTATAAAAACAAACACAACTGGCCAAACTAGTTTGTAGACAAACACATCTACCTCTTGGTGATGAACTGTGGGGGCAGAAAAGGCCTTGAGTCATGCCTCCTGGACATAAGCATTTGCTCTGCCATTACACAGAATATTTAACTGGGAGCAATCAATCAGTTAATCCAGCTTTGAAGGTTTCTAATACACTGTAAATACAGAAAAACAATTGTGTCCAGGAGAATGCTTTTGCTACAAGTAACAGAAATCCAGACTCAAGCTGTTTTTGTTTTCATTTAATAAGAGGGGTTTCAAGGCTGGTGGATTCAGAGATTTCGTGGTGTCAAGGGGGCCCCACAGTATCTCCACTTCCCTGGACTGCTACTCACAGGACGGGCTTCAACTTCAACTCTGGCCAGGAGCTGGGGCTTCAGGTGTCCTGTCTCTTGCTAAGTGGGAGTGAGGAACAATGGGCATCCATCCAGGAATCAGGTCCTTCCCTTTCGTCTTATTGGCCCAGCTTGGGCCCCATGCCCACCCTGGGACTTCTTAATAACACCATCAGAGGGCTGGCCTGTGCTGCTTGGTCTGAACGTCAGCATCCGCTTCTGGAGCAGCAGCTGTGTTCAGCTTCCCATTCCCGTGAATCCCAGCAGCTGCGTGAGCATCTGAACAAAACTGGATTCTAGGACGGAAGAGAAAAGCGAAATAGATGCTGAGAGAGGTGTTAGCCACTCCTACGGGAGGCTTCCCTACCTCACAGTGAGGCTGGCTCTGTTTCCTGAGGTGCCACAAGCGTACATCCCTGAGGCATCTTTGCCCCTGGTCAAAAGTCCTCCCGTGGTATCGTCCACAGTTAGCAACTCTGAGCAGCTAAAAGTTTCAAGATGAAAGCACAGAAACTGGCCTCGCTGGAACTCATGTCCGAACACCTGGATGGCTCTCCCAGTGCCCGCCCCCTGCCCACGCACCCCTTGGTTCACCGTCCCCTCAACAGGAAGCTGTTCGAGGCTTCTTACCCCTTGAATGCCAACACCTGCTTCCTCCTCTCCTCATATCCTGCTGACACCATTTTCTCAGACTTCACTGTGCAAACAGCAGCTGCCAGACTGCTCTTTGCTCAGCTGTACCCTCTGCCTCTGGCCAGGGCGCTGCCTGCCCTGTGGTCACAGTAGGTGACCCAACCCCTCTGCCTCGACCTGCGCCCCAGTTCCCTCCCCCCCCCCCTTTGCAGGCCACCAGCCCCTCTCTCCAGCTCTAGGGGCCCACAAATATGCCACAAGGTCATATGTTAAAAATAAAGCAGAAAACCTCTTCCTCGACCTTCTTCCTGCTCATGCCTAGCTCTTTTTTTCCCCACAAAGAAAACTCTTTTAAAAAAGTGTGGCCTAGAGTCCCTGTCTGGGGCCAGTCAGTCCTCATCCCCTCAGCTCACCAAACTTGAACTTTTCACCCCATTGTCAGGCCCCAGAAGCAGCTCTAATCCAAGTAATCAAGGGCCTTGGCTTTTGCCAGATCCAGGCGCCTGCTGCTTTCGTCTGACTTGACCCCTCAGCACTTTCTTCATCCTGCCGCATTCCTCTCTCGGCTTCTAGAGCATGCTCTCTCCGGGGTGGGTTTTCTGGGTGGATTTCCATAGGCTTCCCTGCTGGCTCAGCCAGTAAAGAATCTACCTGATCCCTGGGTGGGGAAGATCCCCTGGAGAAAGGAATGGCTACCCACTCCAGTATTCTTGCCTGGAGAATCCCATGGACAGAAGAGCCTGTCCATGGGAGACACGATTGAGCCAGTTTTCTCCTCCCTTCCTCCCTCTACCTCTTCCCTTCCTTCCCCTCTGTCCTCGTTCCACACTTTTGGGCCCCCAAGTATCTGTTCACCCGCTGTTGAAATGGTGATCGGCAGGCCCGTATCTCCCTCTGGCCCTGTGGTGCCCACTGGCCGCTTGCCCGCTCCTACTGGGATGTCTCATAGCATCTTCAACCCAATATGCCCCAATGAGAACGTTTGATTGCTCCCCACCCTCTGTCCCTCAAACCTGTTTCTTCTTGGATCTTCAACCCCTAGGTTGACCATCTACACAGCTGCTCCAGACTTAACTTGGGTCTCATTCTTGGTTCCTCTTGCCCCATGCCACTCCTTTCACAAACTCCATCAGAAAGCCCTGTCATCTCTTCCCCAAGACAACGTCAGTCCATCTGCTTTTCTCCATCTCTAGCAGCAGTCGTCTCACAGAACCACAGTGATCATCAGACCCTGATTCTCTTCTTGCCTACTGTACAGGGGCCAGAGTAAGCTTCTAAAAATGTTAAATCAGGTCATCTCGCTCCCCTGCATAAAACCCTTCAGTGGCTTCCTATTGTGGGCAGAACAAAGTCTAGAAGCCTTATCATGGCCTAAGTGCCCTTAACCAGTCTCATCCTGACCTCTCCCTGCCTTATCTCTTCTGGTGAGACTCGACTCTAAGCACCCAGGCCTTTTCTTGTGGTGAAAACGCAGACTTGCTCCCACTCAGGGCCCTTCAGCTTGTTCTGCTGTCTGACTTTTGCAAGTGTGCTGTCACTCAAGTCTCTGCTTAAAGGTCACCTTCACAGAGCCCTTCCCTGACAGTAGAAGTTAGCCCCCGTCCCTCATCACTCTCCACCCTTAAGCCATTCTATTTTTGTTCTAGAATGTATCACTATTGAACTTATCTTTTCTCTTTCTCATTCATACGAGACTGTTGGCATCAGAAAGCAGAGCATGATATCTTATTGACTGTGGTGGCTGCTGCACCTAAAACAATAATAGAAGCAAAAATGAGTCTCTCAGTTGTGTCTGACTCTTTGCAACCCCATGGACTGCAGCCTACCAGGCTCCTCTGTCCATGGGATTTTCCAGGCAAGAGTCCTGGGGTAGGTTGCCATTTCCTTCTCCAGGGGATCTTCCCAACCCAGCCAGGCCTCCCGCATTGTAGGCAGATACTTTACTGTCTGAGCCACCAGGGAAGCCCAGGAAAGTGGGAGCAAATAGTAATAATAATTTAGTGAATGACTAACTCTGCTTGTCTGACTTAAACTTACTTTACAAAAGGAATAACCACCTCAGAATGATCAATAGAGGTCCTGGGACAAATAGCCCATTCTTTTTTCAGCTACAACTTAATTTATTTAGCAAATATGTATTGCCAGGTTGTGTGCTAAGCACTGGAGGAAACCAGATGAAGAAAAACTAATACCTGATTTCAAGAGTTCAGAGGCTAGGGAGTTGTGACAGATTAAATTTAGAAAGTGGCAGTTTGACAAATACATCGAGAGAGGGAGGCAAAGGATAGTATTGGAACTCGATGGGGAGCATCTAACCCAGAAAGCTGAGATCAAGGAAGGCTTCCTGGAAGAAGTGATCCCTCAGGCGAGTCTTAAGGATAACAGTCAGCCAGGTGAAGAAGTGGTAGAAGGTGGGGCTGAACAGTCTAGCAAAGGGGACAATAGATGAACAGGAGCCTTGGGAAGGCATGAGGGAAGGGCAACGAGCTTAGAAGAAATGGTGACTGAGTTCAGGAGGGGAGGAGGAGGGCCTGCAAAGATGCCGAACTGGACAGATGAGGGTCCATATCATAAAAGGTCTTGCCACAACGACCACAACAGTGGACATTTATGGAGAGCTTGCTCTGGTGCCGGGCACTGAGTGAAGCATATCACACCATGTTATTTAATCCCCATGAGATAGACGCTGTCACCCTCCTCATTTGACTGATGGGGAATGATAAGTCATTTTTCTGAGGACACACACGCAGAGAGCAGAGTCCTCATGGAAGCCAATGGATACTACAAATACTTTCAGACGAAAGCCCTGGATCTCTGGTGAAATCTCTTGATTTCCTGTGGTTCTTAGTTTCCTTATCAGTAGAACGGAGCTGATGGCAGTGTCCCTACCACGTGGAGTCTGTGAGGATTCAGTGAGATAACTCAGGTTCTGAATTAAAACTTACCACTGCTTAATAAGTATGAGATACTACTATTATTTTTTATTTTCTTTTTGGAAAAACTACTATTTAAACCTGGGGATTTTTCCCTGGGAGCAGAAGCAGGGCTTGACAGTTCCTGAACACTGGGGCTCTCTTCTTTCTTTGGGATTGGTGATTAGTTTACTCTTCTGTAACATACTGTGAATATCTATCTTTGGTCTTTTCTCTTGTTTCCTAATATCTTTTTATATCCAGATTGACAGGCAAAACTATAGAATTTATATTTGTAAGAAAGAATTCACGGTTTAAATTTTTTCTCATAAAGTAATGCATGCACAAGATAAAAAATTCTAACAATACAATAGGGTAAAACAAAAAATGTAAAATCCTCCCTCTTTACCTACACCCTCATTTATAATGTAATTATAGCTAAACATAATATAGCTATTATTTCTCTTTTCCCAGAAATTTGTATGTATATATGTACATGTATGTAAGTATATGTATAAAAATTTAATCCTTGGAATTCTCACTTTTGATAATGTTGCATTCTACCTGATTTTTTCACTTAAAATAATTTAGTTTTGATGTTCTTTATCGCACCAATTCAGATAAATGTACTGATCTTTTTTTTAACAATTTAATTGATTTATTTAGGCTGTGTGGTGTCTTCACTGCTGCGGGGGCTTTGCTTAGTTGCAGAGAACGGGGGTGGTCTCTAGTTGTGGTGTGGGGGCTTCTCATTGCAGTGACTTCTCTTGCCGTGGGCTCTAGGCTGAGCGGCCTCCGTAGTTGCAGTTCCCGGCTCTAGAGCACACAGGCTCAGTCGTTGCGGTGCACAGGCTTAGTTGCTCCGTGACATGTGGGATCTTGCCAGACCAGGGATCAAATCTGTGTCTCCTCCGCTGGCAGGAGATTCTTCACACTGAGCCAACAAGGGGGCCCAGATAACTGTACTGACTCTACTGAACGGCCATGTAGTGTCCCATTCTATAGGGCCACCGTAGCATATCTAATCTTCTCTTGACGGGCATTTAAACTTCATCTAGTTTTCTTACTATGACAAGCAACATTATTAGGCTGTCTCTGTACTGCATATATTTGCCTCTGTGTACAAGTGTTTTTGTGGGAAAAATTCCTAGAAGAGAAATTGCTAAGTTAAAGAAAATGCACTTTAAAAATTTTAATATTTATTGCCAAATTGCTTTCAAAGAATTTATAGCAATTTACATTCCATTAGCAACATGTGAGAGTTCATGTTTCCCATACCCTTGAGCATCAGCAAAGTTTTATTTTTGCAAGTAAAGAAGTAAAAATGTATCTTGTTTCAACCTACCTTTCTTTGATTATTTAAAAAGCTGGAAAAATGTTTTATATGATTGTTATCTATTTGCTTTTTTTGCTGCACACTGTCTGCTTTTTGACTATTTTTCCAGTGAATTGTTCATTTTTTTTCTTGCTAATTCTTAAATCTCTTTGTTACAGTAAAGAAATTAACCCCCTTCCTTAGTTTTAGAAATTGAAATTTTTTTTTTTCTATCCTGTGGTTTATCACTTGATTTTGTGTATGGTATTCTTTGTCTTGCAAATTTGTGTAAATTTGTTGATCTTATCTTCTATGACTATTGACCTTCCCCAGTTCCAAATTATGAAAAAAGGTTTTCAAAAAAAAAATTACCAGTGATTTTTCTAGTATTGTTATTATTTGTTTCACTTAATAATTATTGATCTACAGATATATTATTTGGGTATAAGAAGTGAAGTACTTCAGCACTTTTTTCCTAATGGCTTGTTTGTCACAGCATTTCTGAATTATTCATATTCTCCCTTTGACCTAAAATACCAATATATTTATATTCTAAATTCTCAAAAGTATATGGGTCTCTCTGTGGAATCTCTCTTCTCCACTAACACCTTTGTTACTTCCTGTACTTTCTCTGTAATGTCTTTCTGTTTCCCCATAATTTATCTATGTACAAAATGTCTTAAAGTTGGGTAAAATTAGTTCTCTTTCATTTTTCTGTTTATGTTTGTACTGGCTATTCTCACTTTTTTGTTATTCCACATTAGCTTTGTATCATTTTGTCAGATTCTCTAAAAAATCCTACTAGTAGTGTGGGAATGTGGAAACTAATCTAAAATTTGTTTTTGATCAAGGCCTGTTTTTGTCCTGTGGTCAGTCTGCCATAGAAAATGAGATCATGGACTTATTAGAACAAGAGTTAAAAATTACCAGGGGCCTAGGAGAAAAACAGGCATTCATCCTCAGGCCTTTTGTTGATCCTGACAGGCCTTTCATTTTAAGGTACAGAACAAAACATACCTTACGTCCTGGGAGTGAGTCCCCCAAGAGTTGTTCCGGGAAGGTGATTGTCTCGAACAGCTCGAGGAAATAACTTTTCTGAAAAATAGCTGTACAATATGATTGTAGGCTAGTAAATCGTCTCGGGCCAATAACTAAGACCTATCACTGAAAAGGTTAAGATCTAACCACCAATCAAAAAGCTGCACTCCAGCTGCACCTGTTTGTGGTTTTTGTGCTTATAAACTGCTCTATGACAGCTCTTCGGGGTTCGTCTCCTCAGGTGGAGATTGAACCCAGGCGCGTCGGTCTAATAAATCCTCTTGCTATTTGCATCGAATCTGCGTCTCAGTGATCTTTGCGACGGCGAAGCCTGGGCGGAGACCGCAGGGTCTAACAGTAGTTGGATTAGAATTACAGTTGCTTCAGGGAAAGTAAACAATGTTGTTTCATTCACCTCATTTTTTTTTAATGTTCCTGTATTAATCAGGATAAGATGGACGATGCTGCAAGAATAGTTAAATCTCTAAATCTCAGTGGATTAATTCTACAAAGTTTTGTTTCTCACTCATACAAATTTCAGTGCAGATCAGCTGCTCTCCAGAATAGGTCCTCCCTATAGCAGCTCCACTGTCCGTGCTATTTTGATCTTACAGCTTTGCTCTCTCAGGAGGGGCTTCTGTGGACTATGGAAGAGACATTTAGCGTCAACAGTTACCCGTGTTCTCACTCGAATGTCCAGCCGCCTTGTAGTCAGTGGGGCCATATGATGCTGGCCAATGGGAAAAGCTGAATTTTCTCTGGGATCTCTTCCCTTGTTGGCCATAGCTGAGGTCACGAGCTGAGGTGACAGAGCCCAAACAGACACCTTCTCAGTAACAGTCACCTTGTGGGAGGCAGCTGCCCTGGAGGCTCATCTGGCTCCCATCAGAGCTGGGGTGCATATAAAATAACTTCTATTGTATTAAGGCCACTGGGACTCTTAGGGTAAAATGCTACTACAATAAAACAGTTGAGATGGCACTAGTGATAAAGAACCCACCTGCCAATGCAGGAGACAAAAGAGACACTGGTTTGATCCCTGGGTCGGGAAGATCCCCTGGAGGAGGGCATGGCAACCCACTCCAGTATTCTTGTCTGGAAAATCTCATGGACAGAGGAATCTGGCGGGCTACAGTCCATGGGGTCCAAAGAGTAGGACCCCACTGAGTGACTGAGCAACACCACCACCACAATAAAACAAACAACTCTATCCTGACCGATATAAAAATTAGTACCAAAAGTGATGTGCTGCTGGAAAAAAAAAAAAAAAACCACCTTAAAATACCGGTTTAGCAATCTGTAGTAACAGCAAGGAATCTGATATCAGAGGCTGGGAAGAACCAAAACATCTGGTAAAGGTGTTACTTGTGATTACCTTGAAGGCAAGTTGTTTCACTACTGAGCTTGTAGTTCAGGGAGGAGATGATGGAAAACAGAACCTTAGTTCTATATGTGGTTGCTACTGGTTGTGTTTGGCTAAATATTGAAAGAGAGAGAGAGACAGAAGAGTTGGAGAGGATTGGTGACAAAAAATCAAAGGCATAAAGCTCACATCACAAGTCCCTCAAAGAGAATATTGAATGTTTCCCTGCTCCTGGAAACGTCCAAAAGCAGATGGACTGGACCTACTGGATGTTTGAGAGAGCTATGAAGTGGTGACAAAGAAGCATGAACCTGGTCTGAAAGGCCGGAGGCACCAACCTCCATCCTGGGCAGGAAGTGGCTATGTGCAGCTGTGCGGAGAGGCAACACCCACAGTACCCATTTCAGGTGTATTAGAATGTAACAGAACAGGAAAGACTTCCCAGAGGAAGTCCTGTTGCCAAGAAGCTCTGGGACTGCCCCATACCCTGGAAATGAGCTCCTGAAGTCAAGTCTGTACCGATGGCCTTGTCACCTGTTAGAGATGCTTAAACCAGTGTAAGGCAATTGTCTTACATTTCACTAATCAGATTCAGTTGGATGTTTGAGGCTGGGACTGACATGTTCCTGTTAATCTGAGATGTTTTCTTGTTCAGAAGTAGTGAGAACTAAGGGTATTATGGGAGTGGTCACTTCTCATGCATCAAGTTGCTGAGAATTCTGTAGAGAAGGCTGATTTTAAAAAAAGAAAGAAAGAAAATGCTTCTTGTGCACTAGTAGAGATAAGACGCCATACATATAGCGGGAGAAGGGAAAGAGAGAGAAATATGCCTCTGCCTGAGTCCCTTGGAGCTTTCTAGTCCTCTTGGCTGCCTGTGGTTCACATCCCTTTGAGGACCAGCTGCATTCCTGTGAATTCCAGAGGACACTAGTTATCTCTTTTTCTTATCTAAGTTTGATTGAATTGGTTTCTATTTCTTAAAATCAACAGAACCTTGACTGAGGAAGTTCCCATACCTTATCATAGCAAAACATCTCCAGGAAGGGACCTCCCCTTCCTTCCTGCTGTGTAGGTAGGTTATGGCTGTGGTCACAGCCACGGCAATGAGATTTCTCATCATGGTCAGATTTCAAAGTCATGATGAGGGAAGAAGAGTAGCTGGAAAATTGGCTCATGCTGCCATGCCCAGCTACACTGGCCAATTTTAGAATCACTTTTCAGCAGCAACACTGAAGAATAGTAATATTAAAATGAAATAGAATGATTCCAATTTTTCTTAGAAGAAGCTACTCTTTATTTCTGTTGTCCGTGTATTCTCCTGCTCTCTGGAAAGGTTCTTTGCTTTCTTGGTTTCATCTGCTTTCTTCTCACACTTGCAACATCCCCTCTCCTTTCACACTCTCAGTTGATGACATCACTTCCTTTTCCACCGAGAAAAAAGAAATAACCAGAAGACAACTGTCTTATCTGTCCAACATCAAACCTACCAAATAACCAACAACTATACCCATTCTCTCTGCACTCCCTGCCTCCCTCCAGTGCTGTCCTACAGAGATTTCTGCAGTGACAGAGATATCCTGACTCTTTGTTCAATGCAGTAGCCACAAACCACATGTGGTTATTAAGCACTTGAAATGCAGCAAGAGCAACCAGGAACTGAATTGTACATTTTACTGAATTTTAATTAATTGAAGTTTAAATAGCCACATGTGGCTAGTGGCTGCTGAATAGGACAGTGTAGGCATGGAGAAATCCTTTGAAGGGTTTTCTATGAAAGGAACAAAGAAATGGGGTGGATAGTCACAGAGGGATGGGGGTCAAAGCAGCACTTTTTAAAAAGGTGGATAAGTGATATTTCAGCATGGCTGGTGGAAATGGTCCGGTTGTTGTTATTCAGTTACTCTGTCATGTTCCACTCTTTGCAACCCCATGGACTGCAGCACACCAGGCTTCCCTGTCCTTCACTATCTCCCGGAGTTTGCTCAAACTCATGTCCATTGAGTCAATGATGCCATCCAACCATCTCATCCTTTGTCACTCCCTTCTCCTCCTGCCCTCAGTCTTTCTCAGCATCAGGATCTTTTCCAATGGGTTGGCTCTTCGCATCAAATGGCCAAAGTATTGTAGCTTCAACTTCAACAGCAGTCCTTCCAAAGAATATTCAGGGTTGATTTCCTTTTGGATTGACTGGTTGGATCTCCTTGAAGTCCAAGGGACTCTCAAATAATGATGAAGCAGGAGAAAGAAGGGTCATGAGAAAAGTTGGTCTTAGTTAGAAGCAGGCCATTGTGTACAGATGCAGTGTCTCATATGGCAGCCACCAGCCACACATGGCTATTTAAATGCACATTAATTAGAACTTAATAAAGTGGTAAAATTTGTTCTCAGTCACACTAGTCACATTTCCAGTAGCTTCCATATTGGATGTACTTTCCATCTTTGAAGAAGACTCTATTAGACAGTGCTACTCTGTACTTTGTCTTCATTTCATGCTATCATTCTCTTTTTCTAATTAAAGATTATTAAAATCAAATATGAGCTTCCCTCATAGCTCAGTCGGTAAAGAATCTGCCTGCAATGCAGGAGACCCAGGTTTGATTCCTGGGTCAAGAAGATCCCCTGGCGAAGGAAATGACAACCCAGGATGGAGGAGCCTGGCAGGCTAGAGTCCATGCGATCACAAGAGTTGTGACAACTTAGTGACTAAACCGCCACCACCAAATCCAAATATATATGTGTGTGCATAGTTTTAGACAGCCCAAAAGCTCTGAAACCAGCTTCTCGTTCTTTTCCACATTTTTTTTTTACTCTCCAAGCAATCATGTTCCATTCTTTCTGTGTTTTAAGGAATATTTGTATCTGCAATTCTAAATTTTCTAATTTGGTTTCTTTTTTTCCAAGTTTTGGGCACGATCGTGATTTGTTTATGGAATATGTGGATTTAGCGTTTCTCCTGAGAGCTCAGTTGGTAAAGAATCCCAGGAGCCCCTGGTTTGATTCCTGCCTGGGTCGGGAAGATCTGCTGGAGAAGGGATAGGCTACCCACGCCAGTATTCTTGGGCTTCCCTTGTGGCTCAGCTGGTAAAGAATCTGCCTGCAATGCGGGAGTCCTGGGTTTGATCCCTGGGTTGGGAAGATCCCCTAGAGAAGGGAACGGCTACCCACTCCAGTGTTCTGGCCTGGAGAATTCCAAGGACTGTATCCTCCATGGGTCTCAAGAGTCGGACACAACTGAGCGACTTTCACTTTCGCTTTCACTTCACTACTGCTAGGTGGCGCTAGTGGTAAAGAATCTGCCTGCCAATGCAGGAGATGGAGAGTCGGGTTTGATCCCTGGGTTGGGAAGATCCCTTGAAGGAGGAAATGGCACCTCACTCCAGTGCTTTTGCTTGGAAAATTTCATGGGCAGAGGAGCCTGGTGGGCTACAGTCCATGGGGTCACAAAGAGTCGGACACAACTGAGACTGAGTACAGTATTCCTCCACCATCACTCTGTACACACGTGTACACTTCCTGCTCCCTATCTCCTAATAGAGTCAAATAATTTTATGGTTAGATCAATATTCAGCATTTTCATTATTAAGGAATACCAGTGTTCACCAGTGGTCCATATGATAGGTCACGATTATTTTTTCTTTCAGATCTTTTTGCTTTCCCTAGGGTTAATACACTTAAAAATTGGCTTAGTCGTGTCAGAATTTATCATCAGTTTGATGCCAGTCTCTTCCCTAGAAGTGTATGTGTTCTTTCCATATGGTCAGATACATCAGCTTCCTCTGCTTGGAGTCCTTTCTCCCCACGTCTTCTGACCTGCTCCATCTGTTCAGGTCACTCTCCGAGCCTGCTGCTCAATTTGCATCCTGGGATCTCCCATTACCATCCTGGAGGTTCCCTTCTCCTCTTTCTGCACTTGGCTCCCCTGTTTCCTGGGTATGCTGTCCCCTATCTTCCCATGCTCCTCTCTCTTGCTATCGCTGTAACAGTAACCATGAAAACGAAATGTTTGAGGATTTGTGTGTCTGAAAATGTCCTTAGCCCATCTTCCCACTTAAAAGCTTTACTGTATATGGAACTCAGAGTCAGAAATAATTTTCTCTCAAATTATGAAAATGTTTCATTAACTTCCAGTTTCCACTGTTGTTGAAAAGTCCAAAATTATTCTTACTCTTGTTCCTTGTATATAATGTTTGTCTATCTCTTTGTGACTGACAAGCAATTTTTTCATGAGATTCCTTATTGTAGGTCTATTTTTCATTCATTATGCTTGACCTTTAGTGGGCCTTTTTAATGTAGAAATTCGTGTGGCTCAGCTTTGGGAAGTCTTCTTGAATTGTTTGATTTCTTCACTTCTGTTTGTTCTGTTCCATCTTTCTGGAGCTCCTATAAATCAGATATTAGACCTCTTGGACTGATCCTCTGATTTTTCTTTCTTTTTCCTTCTCTTAGTTTTCTGCTCTGCTTTTCTCAATTTATCTTCCAATCCTTGTATAGAGTTTTCATATTTTTAATTTCCAAGAACTCCTTTGTTTTTATTGTTTTTTTTTTTTTGCAGCAACCTGTTTTTGTCTTATAGATCCAGTATCACCTCTTATCTGTGATAGTTTGTTTTCAAGTTTTTTGCTGTTGCTGCTGTAGAATCTGAACCTCCAAGTAACTTCGGGAGAAATATCAATAACCTCAGATATGCAGATGACACCACCCTTATGGCAGAAAGTGAAGAGGAACTAAAAAGCCTCTTGATGAAAGTGAAAGAGGAGAGTAAAAAAGTGAGCTTAAAGCTCAACATTCAGAAAACTAAGATCATGGCATCTGGTCCCATCACTTCATGGGAAATAGATGGGGAAAAAGTTATGACCAACCTAGACAGCATATTCAAAAGCAGAGACATTACTTTGCCAACAAAGGTCCGTTTAGTCAAGGCTATGGTTTTTCCAGTGGTCATGTATGGATGTGAGAGTTGGACTGTGAAGAAGGCTGAGCGCTGAAAAATTGATGCTTTTGAACTGTGGTGTTGGAGAAGCCTCTTGAGAGTCCCTTGGACTGCAAGGAGATCCAACCAGTCCATTCTGAAGGAGATCAGCCCTGGGATTTCTTTGGAAGGAATGATGCTAAAGCTGAAACTCCAGTCCTTTGGCCACCTCATGCGAAGAGTTGACTCATTGGAAAAGACTCTGATGCTGGGATTATTGAGGGCAGGAGGAGAAGGGGACAACAGAGGATGAGATGGCTGGATGGCATCACGGACTCGATGGACGTGAGTCTGAGTGAACTCCGGGAGATGGTGATGGACAGGGAGGCCTGGCGTGCTGCGATTCATGGGGTTGCAAAGAGTCGGACACAACTGAGTGACTGAACTGAACTGAAGTAACTTCTGTTTGATGATTTTATTTCTTTCTTTCATGTTAATAGTTTTCTAAAAGGATGGCTGGAATCTTGGTGTGTGTACAGGATTGGGTAATGGGAGGATCTTACTTACTGAGGTCATTAAGGTAAGTTTAGATCTTACCTCTTGGCCTAATCAGAATCCCCTGAACACATCATCCTGTCTCAAGTCTGGCTTTCAGCATTTGGGAGAGAAAGGTTGGTGATAGAGGAAGAAGCAGTAGGCATCTTACCATTCACTGTGTTGATGTTCATGTAATCTCAGTATCTCTCTCCAGGATCTTTCCTCTCACTATAAATCCAGAATATATCTAGTTTATCCTCCTACAGTGGCTGGGAAGGTCTGTTTCCCAGCTGTGGGAGATGGTGGGGGAATTAGGTGCGGGACTCCTTTTCAAACAGCTCGCAGGCCCACATTTAGCCTGCACACCCAGGTGAACCTCTAAGAGAGATTCCTGAGCCTTTAGGTGTTCTATCACGGCATCCAGAGTTAGCTAGGCTTTCAGTTTTCACAGATCTGAGTCACCCTGTTTGCATTTATGTCCATGTTTTCCAGCTTCTAAATTGTATTTGAGGACAGTACGTGATTTAAACTTTCCCTTATTGTCATTTAGTGAGATTTTTGAAGGTAAACGCACATATTAAGTCAGCTATCTGTAACCAGAAGGCTCCTTATCCCTTGCCCTAAAGAGAATTCATCAACCCCCATAACCTAAACTTACCTTCCTTTCTTCTGTCAATGGCTCCACCATCTACAGTGTTGCCCAAAGTGGAAGCCTGAGAGTTATGGTCTGTTCTTCTCTCTTACTCTCCACATCCCATCAGTCACAAAAGCCTTTTCCTTTGACTGACACCATATCATCCACAGATTTATCCTTTCTTTCCTGAGTTATTGCCTGACTACTTGCCCCTCCACCAGTCTTTTCTCCCGCCATTTCATGCTCCACCCACCACCAGTCAAGTCTTCCTACAATCATATTTAATATTCATCAGTGGCTCCTCTCTGCTGTCGGATGACACTCGAACTTTTAGGCATGGCATACAAAGCCATTTGAAATGAAATTCCTATCAAATTCTTAAAATTTACATCTTGCCATTTCTCTTTCTTTCATCTCCGCCTTGCTCTGATGCCACCATTCACACTAGCAACATCACACTTGCACAATGATATGCAAGGCATAAGTTGAATAAATATTTCTGAGTTACATTCTCAGAGAAGTATGTTTTTCATGGTTATGCAGGGTCCTCATGTTTCTAGATAAAGGGAGGGTCCTTAGAGTCAGCGTATCTGACAACAACCTCACTTCGGTCAAGACCTCGTCTGAAAGGGGTAGAGGTATGCTTTTGAAGGAACCTGTACAGACATGGAAAGGAAAACCTGCTTATTTTCAGGTTCATTGTTTCCAGAGAAGAGCTACACCTTCCTGTTTTAGTCATAGGATCCTCCTGGCACTGCGAACTTCCTCAGGTCACTGGACCTGCCACGGCGAAGCTGCCAGTGTTTCCATAAAGAGATGTCGTATCTATTTTTTACATTGATGTAAAGAGCTTTTCAAACAGAATAGGGAATCTAGTTATTCTTTATAAACCTCAATGGAATATTTAGCACCCATGAGTAGAAGCTACCATCATGCCTGCTAATTCCTTGGGCTCAATGAAAGGGACATATTTCTGGAACTCCAGGCTCTCCAACAAATGAATGGATTGACTGGAAAGGTAATGACTTACCCATCATTGAGAGTATTCAAATATAGCATAAATATCCTCTCTATGGTTATTAGACATTTCAAAGGAATCATATATTGGACTAGGTATTGAATCAAAGGAGCACAGATGTCCCTTCCCCACTTTGATATTCTTATTTGTCTCTGAGTCAAAGGATAATTACTCAATCTTCCATTTTGCTTTGGCTGTGTAGACCTAGACTTTGGATAACAGATGGGAGAACAGACTTTGAAACTAAAAGCCCAGGAATTATAGTGCCTATTTTTATCAGGTGGTTTTGTATAATCCAAAGATTAAGAAAAAAATACTCTGAAGAAAGTTGTTTGTAGAATAAATTTCATCACAGTCAGTATTGTCATGATAAAATATTTTCATAACCAGTACATTGTCAAACAACAGATGATGAGCAGCTATTATGAACACTTTTCAATACATTAACTAATTTAGATCCTTTCTTGAAGTTTATTGGAGTTTAAGAAGAACAATTTTTCTCCCCCTTACATTCTGTTGGTTTCATTCTATGAAATGAGCAGCTGGGTGTATCCAGATTTTTAAAGCTCTGGCTTTCAAAATAAAGATCATAGAGTAGCTTTAAATTAGCTTAAGGATTCAAGCTCTGAAAAAGTGTATATAGTATTGGTCAAGGTCCATTTAGGAAAAGAGAAATCATTTAGGTATTTCAAAAAGAGGTAACTTAATACAAAAATTGGTTATGAGGATATTGGAAAGGCTGAAGGAGCAAGAAAAAAGAATTAGGTTACTGGAAGATTAGAAACTGCAGGAAATAAATTTCTCTCTGAAATAGGGCCACTGTGACTTGGGAGTCAGGAGCAGAAACTCCAGGGCTGGCCTGCTGGGCCTGTGACACTGCTGCCCGCTGGGGTCACCACCCCATCATTGTGCTGGTGGCGCGGCCGCTGTATCTGCTGCCACTTACATCCCAGACTGACACCCAACAAGGGGAAAGTCACTTCTCCCTTCTTACCTGCCAGTTCTCCCCAGTAGCCCCCATTGCTTGAATCCAATGGGAAGCCAGGGAAGCCAGGGAAGCCTGGAAAGCATGGTTGGCAGAACCACAATCGTTATAAGCCAGAGCAGTGCTCAGTGGAGAGCACATAAGCAAATGACCAGACATTGGTCAACATGGTCCTAGTTTTCAAAGAGGAGAGAAAAGTCATTTCTGTAAAGAGCAAACCAATCAGACCAACACCAACCTCTAGCAAGATTCTACAATGCGTGACTGAGTGGTTGTTTATGAGTCCTTACATAGGGAGGAGATAACCGCTACAAGCCAGCAGGGGACTACTAATGTATTGTGTTCAGTACCTCTGAAAACCACATAATTGCAGGGGCCCAATTGTAGCCATTCAGAAATCAGCAAATTCCTTAGGAATAAATGTCTGAGAAACTTGTCCAAAATCAGAGAGCAAATATTTTAGGTTTGCATAGAGCCAGTCACCTATTCCATCAAAGTCCTTGTATATACTACATTGCATAGATGGAGAAGACTTTATTGACCTGAAAGGACCACAGAGATCTCCTTTATCTCTGTAAAGGCCACTGGGATTCAGAATCACTGAGTGCCCTGGCTGAAGTCACACAGCTGGTTAATTGCAGAAGCAGATCTGCAGTTCAGATCTCTGAACTTGCGGTTCATGCTTTACTGGCACCACACCCACAAAGGACTGACAATTACACAGCCTTGTATCATCTTCACAAGGATGGCTATTGCCTTTCCTGTCTGGATGGAAGATTTGCAATGAATCACCCAATCGCTCATTCTCTGGATGCTATGCTTCCAATGGCAAGCATCTGTGAGCACTGCAGGAGAGAGGCAAGGGTCTGAGGAATGTCCTTGACACCAGGCTTATGCCTGGGCACCCTTGAAACTGCTGGTTTCCCTTGTCTCCATATCCTATTTATAGTTACAGTTAGAAACTTTTTTTGAAACTACTGATTACAGGAAAGATATAGCTTCCTAAATTTATTGAAGTTTACCTGAATCATTGCTTTTAAGAATCTTGTTTACCTCTAGGAAAATCTGATTAAATCACAAATAAATTTGAAAAGAAAAATGACTATGTCCATTCTCTTAGTTCATTTGAGATGCTAAATCAAAATACCACCGACTGGGAGGCTTGTAAAGAATAGCAATTTATTTCTCACAGTTCTGGAGGCTGGAAGTCTGAGATCAGGTACCAGCACAGCCTCTTCTGGGTAGCTGACATCTTCCTGACGTGGGGGAAGGGGCCACAGAGCCCTGTGGGGTCTCTTATAAGTACATTAACTCCATCCAAGAGAGGTCAACCTTCATCACCTAAGCACCTTCCAAAGGTCCCACCTCCCAAATACCAACACATAGGACATTAGGATTTCAACATATGAATCTGGCGAGTGAGATTCAAACTATAGTACCCACTTAACTCCCAGGTAAAGAATCTGCCTGCAATGCAGGAAACCCAGGTTCAAACCCTGGGTCCAGAGGATCTCCTGGAGAAGGGAATGGCCACCCACTCCAGTATTCTTGCCCCAAGAATTCGATGGACAGAGGAACCTGGTGGGCTACAGTCCATGGGGTCACAAAGAATCAGACACAACTGAGTGACTGAGTACAGTATTCCTCCACCATCACACTGTACACATGTGTACCTGGGAAGTTCTAGAAGTCCATTTTAAAACACAGACCAATGCCATGTTCCAATAACAGAAAATAAACTTATAGATCCATTACATGAACTGCTACTTCTAAAATAACCATGTGGTTCACAGAGAGAGGTTGTTCCTCTAACCATTGATGATGTCCTGGGACTCCCTTAGCTTTAATAAAATTAGGTCTGGCTCTTTAAATGAAGCAAGAATAATGCAGAACTGAAGTCAACCTCTGGGCCAGAGTAGGATGTTGCCCATGGCTGGTGAATGTGTCACTGTGATGACACTCAGTATTTGGAAGAACTAGTGAACAGCCTGAGGTTAAGGGGAAAGCAACTGTAAGGCCAATAAATGGTTGCTATACTAGGAAACTATCTTATTGAAGACAAATGATTTCTTTGGATAGATATTTTAAGGATGCAGATTTTTTTTTTTTTCTTGCTACATTTTTTCTTTGCTTATTCTCCAAAGTATCCCAACTAACTGCCTGCAGCAGAGCTGGACAATCTTTCAGAGTAACTGTGTCTGATGTTGCAGTTCTCACGGTCTCTATTGCAGCCATTGGAGCCTGAGAGCAGCCTTAGACAAGAGGTGAGAGAATGAGTTTGGCTGTGTTCCAATAAAGCTTTATTCATTCACCCCTGGGCTACAAGGTCAAAAGCACCTAATAATAAATATTGCTTCTACTTATATGCCCCCAAAACTTTCAAATCAAAGAAGCCAAGTTCAGTTCAGTTCAGTCGCTCAGTCGTGTCCGACTCTTTGCAGCATGCCAGGCCTCCCTGTCCATTACCATCTCCCAGAGTTCACTCAGACTCACGTCCATCGAGTCAGTGATGCCATCCAGCCATCTCATACTCTGTCGTCCCCTTCTCCTCCTGCACCCAATCCCTCCCAGCATCAGAGTCCTTTCCAATGAGTCAACTCTTCGCATGAGGTGGCCAAAGTACTGGAGTTTCAGCTTTAAAATCATTCCTTCCAAAGAAATCCCAGGGCTGATTGCCTTCAGAATGAACTGGTTGGATCTCCTTGCAGTCCAAGGGACTCTCAAGAGTCTTCTCCAACACCACAGTTTAAAAGCATCACTTCTTCGGTGCTCAGCCTTCTTCACAGTCCAACTCTCACATCCATACGTGACCACAGGAAAAACCATAGCCTTGACTAGACAGACCTTAGCCGGCAAAGAAATGTCTCTGCTTTTGAATATACTATCTAGGTTGGTCATAACTTTTCTTCCAAGGAGTAAGCGTCTTTTAATTTCATGGCTTCAGTCACCATCTGCAGTGATTTTGGAGCCCCAAAAAATAAAGTCTGACAGTTTCCACTGTTTCCCCATCTATTTCCCATGAAGTGATGGGACCGGATGCCATGATCTTCGTTTTCTGAATGTTGAGCTTTCAGCCAACTTTTTCACTCTCCTCTTTCACTTTCATCAAGAGGCTTTTTAGCTCCTCTTCACTTTCTGCCATAAGGGTGGTGTCATCTGCATATCTGAGGTTACTGAGATTTCTCCTGGCAATCTTGATTCCAGCTTGTGTTTCTTCCAGTCCAGTGTTTCTCATGATGTACTCTGCATAGAAGTTAAATAAGCAGGGTGACAATACACAGCCTTGACGTACTCCTTTCCTATTTGGAACCAGTCTGTTGTTCCATGTCCAGTTCTAACTGTTGCTTCCTGACCTGCATACAGATTTCTCAAGAGGCAGGTTAGGTGGTCTGGTATTTCCATCTCTTTCAGAATTTTCCACAGTTTATTGTGATCCACACAGTCAAAGGCTTTGGCATAGTCAATAAAGCAGAAGTAGATGTTTTTCTGGAACTCTCTTGCTTTTTCCATGATCCAGCTGATGTTGGCAATTTGATCTCTGGTTCCTCTGCCTTTTCTAAAACCAGCTTGAACATCAGGGAGTTCACGGGAAGCCAAGTTACATTTATTATTTTTTTTACAGCACTATGAATGTTGCAACATTCACACCCAGCACTGAATGTGACATTTCTTTACTGTGAATGTTTACCAGACTTGTTACAAATGATTTGGATGAAATCTTTGGTGTTTGCTTATCTGCTGTATTTCTTAGTGGCTCTGCATTCAAACAGAGAAGGATCTGGATGTGGATGATGGGAGGGGCCTCCAGGATGAGCCTCCAGGCATCCAGAATCACACACCAAGTGGCAGTGCTAGGGTGGTATTTGGTGAATAGGTGATGAGTATCTTTCTAAACCTGCCATCTCTGGGACTCTAAAATAGTTCAGACTGGTAGCAGGGTAATTTCACTTGAATAAAGAAGTGAAGTCTCTCAGTCCTGTCCGACTCTTTGTGACCCCATGGGCTGTAGCCTGCCAGGCTCCTCTGTCCATGGGATTTTCCAGGCAATAGTCCTGGAGTGGATTGCCATTTCCTTTTCCAGGGGATCTTCCCAACCCAGGGATCGAACCCAGGTCTCCGGCATTGTAGACAAACGCTTTACCGTCTGAGCCACCAGGGAAGTCCTTGAATAAGTTACTGGAATTTTCCATGGTCTAAGTACTTGCTAAGTCTTTTAAAGTATGGGGCTTCCCTGGTGGCTCAGGTGGTAAAGAATCTTCCTGAAATGCAGGAGACCCGAGTTTGATCCCTGGGTTGGGAAGATCCTCTGGAGAAGGAAATGGCAACCCACTCCAGTATTCTTGTCTGGGAAATCCCAAAGAGTCGGACACAACTGAGTGACTTACACTTTCACACTTCCAAAGCATTACTTATGATTAAGCAATTGGTCACGAGTGAGTGATGAGTGATAGTTGTTCAGTCGAGTCCAACTCTTTTCGACCCATGAACTGTAGCCCGCCAGGCTCCTTTGTCCATGGCATTCTCCAGGCAAGAATACTGGAGTGGGTTACCATTTCCTTCCAGGGCATCTTCCCAACCCAGGGATTGAACATGGGTCTCCTGCGCTGCGGGCAGACTCTTCAGCATCTGAGTCACCAGGGAAGCCAGTCTGTCATGCAGACTCCTGATTTTGTTTGTTTGGGTGTTTGTGTCTTTGATCACTAAATGAAGTATCATTTTTTAGATAGCCAATAATAGCATATTCAATATGGTTTATGAAGCTAATAAATTAACTCAGTTGCAGCTCTTTTCCCTAGAGATTTTTTTCAGGGTTATGTTCCTTATAAAAGAAGACACTCATTTACATATTTTTCTTAGTTATGATGATAATATGCTAATAGGAAACTTTAATCTCTAATGATATAGAGTGTGTGTGTGTGTGTGTGTGCGCGCGCTCAGTTGTGTTCAACTCTGAGACCCCATGGATTGTAGCCTGCCAGGCTCCTCTGTCCGTGGGATTTTCCAGGCAAGAATAGAGGAATGGGTTGCCATTTCCTACTCCAATGATATAGTGATATAGTACCTCTATGATAATATGAAAATCCAGTAATGTATCATTCCTTACAATCTTAGTTATCAATCACATTAGGATGTCATGGCATATTAGATTTTGGAGCTCAACTTGTTTTTAGGGAGGAGACAGCATTAACAATTTAAAAATTATTTTGAAGGAAGTCCCTGGTGGTCCAGTGGTTAGAACTGCGCTTCCACTGCAGGGTGCCTGTTTTCAGTACCTGGCTGGAGAACTAAGATCTCACATGCCTTTCAGTGCAGCCATAAAAAAAAAATAAGAAGAAGAAGAAAACATCAAATTGTGAATTAACATTAGATTAGTTGCTCAATTGGTTAAATGCAATAACAGGAGAGAACTACTCAGAACAACAGGGGGCTCGCAGTAAACATTAGTTTCTAAGAGTTTATTTCTATTATATAAATATCAGCCATACTGTATATTGTGAGGTTAATTGTTAGAAGCTGTGCCTGAACTGCCATCAGAGTTAGGATTTCTGTTTTCTAAATGGAGGAACATAGTCTATTTAGAGAGGAAAACAGAGGCAAATATGAATAAAATTTACTTACTGTCAACCAAAGCCTCCAAAGATTGAAGTTTAAAAAAATTTTTAAAAATTTGATTTGTTTATTTTTGGCTACACTGGGTCCTTGTGCTGCTTGTGGGTTTTCTCTAGTTGCAGGGAACAGGGACTACTCTTTAGCTGGAGTGTGTGAGCTTCTTATTGAGGTGACTTTTTGTGTTGCAGGGCACAGGCTCTAGGTGGGCAGGCTCAATAGCTGAGAAAGTGAAAGTATTAGTCACTCAGTCGTGTCCCATTCTTTGTGACCCCATGGACTGTAGCCTACAGGCTTCTCTGTCCATGGAATTCTCCAGGCAAGAATACTGGAGTAGGTTGCCATTTCCTTCTCCAGGGGATCTTCCTGACCCAGGGATTGAACCCAGGTCTCCAGTGATGAAGGCAGACTCTACCTACTGAGCCAGCAGGGAAGACCTCAGTGACTGTAGCGCATGGGTTTACTACATGCAGTTGTCCAGAGGCATGTGGGGTCTCCCCGAGCCGAGGGTCAAACCTGTGCCTGCTGCACTGGCAGGCAGATTCTTAACCACTGGATCAACAGGGAAGTCCCAAAGGTTGTTTTAAGTTAAAAACAAACCCCTTATTCTATATTTATCGACACGCCTGTTGCTTTATCTGATTTTGAAGTGAAGTGAAGTCGCTCAGTCGTGTCCGACTCTTTGCGACCCCATGGACTGTAGCCTGCCAGGCTCCTCTGTCCATGGGATTTTCCAGGCAATATACTGGAGTGGATTGCCATTTCCTTCTCCAGGGGATCTCAGAAATACGCACATTTGACAACATTCTTTTGAGAAAAAACTAAAAAATAGTACTAGCAGTTGTAATCTGAGTGGTGAAGGTGATGATGAGCAATGAGATTCAATAACAAATGGATAATAATGGATCCTATCAATGACATGTTTTTGGGAGATTTTAATGAATGCTAAAATTGCACTCATCTCACATGCTAGTGAAGTAATGCTCAGAATTCTCCAAGCCAGGCTTCAGCAATATGTGAACCGTGAACTTCCAGATGTTCAAGCTGGATTTAGAAAAGGCAGAGGAACCAGAGATCCTCCTTGGAAGGAGAGTCATGACCAACCTAGACAGCATATTAAAAAGCAGAGACATTATTTTGCCAACAAAGGTCCGTCTAGTCAAAGGTATGGTTTTTCCAGTAGTCATGTATGGATGCGAGAGCTGGACTATAAAGAAAGCTGAGAACCGAAGAATTGATGCTTTTGAGCTGTGGTGTTGGAGAAGATTCTTAGAGTCCCTTGGATTCCAAGGAGATCCAACCAGTTCATCTTAAAGGAAATCAGTCCTGGTTGTTCATTGGAAAGACTGATGTTGAAGGTGAAATTCCAATATTTTGGCCACCTAATGCAAAGAACTGACTCATTTGAAAAGACACTGATGCTGGGAAAGATTGAGGGCAGGAGGAGAAGGGGATGACAGAGGATGAGATGGTTGAATGGCATCACCGACTCAATGGACATGAATTTGGGTAAATTCCAGGAGTTAGTGATGGACAGGGAAGCCTGGTGTGCTGCAGTCCATGGGGTCTCAAAGAGTCGGACATGACTGAGCGACTGAACTGACTGACTGACCAATGATATAATTTAGTGG
This sequence comes from Redunca redunca, assembly GCA_006410935.1. Classification (NCBI taxonomy): domain Eukaryota; kingdom Metazoa; phylum Chordata; class Mammalia; order Artiodactyla; family Bovidae; genus Redunca; species Redunca redunca. The sequence goes on along the minus strand of SJYQ01009719.1, from coordinate 102,087 downwards.
GATAATTCTAGTGATTTTTAAAAATTTATACTTTCAAGACCTATAAAATGTCTCCCCCGCTGCTTTTATTGCCTCCCAGTTTTTGCAAACTCCACACGCATGTGGCTCAAAATACCAGGTATAACTGAAAGTTCCCACATGAGAAAGAAAGAAATACACAATGCTATTTAACACTTATTAATGTGAAAAAAACAGTAACATGTTCTTTTTGTTTGTTTTTTTAGTAGGTTGTCCTGTGAACTACTTCACTATAATTGTTCCTTTCAAAGAATTAAAAAGGTAAGGTTTGAAATTCATCTGAAAGGCAGTGCTCAATGATGTGAGCTTCCAAATAGGGGGGAAAAAAAAAAAAAAGAAGAACCAGTACTTTGTGCTGAAACAGATCCAGAGTACAGAATTCTACAAGTGTTCAGTGCCCATGCCTGGCCACCTGGCACATTGACCAACCCTCTCCCCACACCGGCCACTGGTCTTAGGATGAACAGGAGCACAGGAAGGCTCAGCTTTAGGAAACTCTTTCACTCTGGCTGCCCTGGGCCATCTCAGGAATGCAGGGCTTTCCTCAAAATTTTTAATGATTCTGGGGAGTCCTGGGACCCACCAGGACTGGCAGTGCCACTTGGGTGGAACATCTCCAACCTGGACAAAGGTCTGTTAGTCTCTGTCCTTCAAGGCACTCTTTAACCCTTGACCTTGTGTGTGATGTCCCCACTAGCTTCAAGGAGCTCCGGGACTCATGCTTGGAGTCATAGTCCCTGCCCATGACCTGGACTGCTTCCAGGAGGGTGGGCTTCTGAGCTGACCACTTTTGCAGGCTGGTGAAATATTTCTTTCATGAGATTGTGACCCCTCGTAAAGGGGCTGACACTCTGATATGAGGTGGCTTACTCACACTGGATACAAGAGATGATCAGGACTCTGGGATGCCAGGACAGAATGCTCCCCACCCCCAGCTTTAGACTTGAGCTCAAGCAGCATCAGTACTTGCCTGTGCCTGTCCTGACTGTGGCCTCCTCCAATCAACACCCAAGGGCAGTGGAAGGCTGCAGGCATCTCTTACCCTGTGGACCTTTCACTGCTGGGGTAACCCTATCCCTCTGGAAGTTCCTTGCCCAGCTGGGCAGTCCTCTGTGGTGGCCAAGCCTATCTGCTCTGAAGGCTTTCAGATCATTGCTTTAGAACACTGATTGGCCCTTCTGATTTGGATTCTCCTTTGCCCCCAGGGAATCTGGTGGCCTCATGATCCCCTGGGATAAAGGTAGGACATTTCTTGCAGTTTTACTAACTTTACCCACAGGCCCCTCACCTACCTTGCTGGCTGGTGGCAATGGGTGGAAGGTAGGGGTGGGGTCAGCAGGGAAAGAAGTCACATTATGGGAATGTAGTGAAAGAGAAAACAGAGTTGGAAGACAAGTTGTTCTCCCTTTATCCTAAAAATTCCACTCTGTGAACTTGATATGACCCCCAAGTAGATTATTGCTCACATTCTCTGGTATTCTCAGGATGAGATTTGCATTTGTGGTCGTCATCAGTGGAGCACAGTTATCAGTTTTGAGAGAGTCTTTGGAAACCAGTACTCACAGGCTACATGACCGATAAGCCAGTATCATACATAAATGTTACAAACAGCATTAAATACATGCAGGGGTTGTTCACTTCCTAAGTTGTGTCCTACTCTTTGAGATCCCATGGACTGCAACATGCCAGGCTTCCCTGTCCTTCACTGTCTTCTAGAATTTGCTCAAACTCATGTCCACTTAGTTGGTGATACCATCCAACCATCTCATCCTCTGTCATCCCCTTCTCCTCCTGCCTTCAACCTTTCCCAGCATCAGGGTCTTTTATAGTGAACCCACTCTTTGCATCAAGTGGCCAAAGTATTGGAGCTTCAGCTTCAGCATAAGTCCTTCCAATGAATATTCCAGGTTGATTTCTTTTAGGATTGACTGGTTTGATCTCCTTTCTGTCCAAGGATTCTCAAGAGTCTTCTCCAGAACCACAATTCAAAAGAATCAGTTCTTCAGCAGTCAGCCTTCTTTATGGTCCAACTCTCACATCCATACATGACTACTGGAAAAACCATAGCTTTGACTATATGGACCATTGTTGGCAATGTGATGTCTCTGCATTTTTTTTTCTTTCCTGTTTTTTAATATGCTGTCAAGGTTTGTCATAGCTTTTCTACCAAGTAGCAAGTGTCTTTCAATTTTCTGGCTGCAATCACCATCCATAGTGATTTTGGAGTCCAAGAAAAGAAAATCTGCCACTGTTTCTTTTTTTTTCCCCATCTACATTCAATGAAGTGATGGGACTGGATACCATGATCTTCGTTTTTTGAATGTTGAGTTTTAGGTCAGCTTTTTCCACTCTCCTCTTTCACTGTTATCAAGAGGCTCTTCAGTTTCTCTTTGCATTCTGCCATTAGAGTAGTATCATGTGCATATCTGAGCTTGTTGATATTTCTCCTGGCAATCTTGATTCCAGCTTGTGAGTCATCCAGCCCAGCATTTCAAATGATGTACTCTGCATTTAAGTTTTTTGGGGGTGGAGGAAGATATGAAATTATCCAAGAATAGCACAGTTGATGATAAAGACCATGAAGAGAAGATCTCGGGACCTAGACAGAAAAAGAAGGTCCTTGGAGGTTTGCCACAACTGGATGATAAATACATATCAAAGTATCTCTTCCACCTCTTTCTATCCATTATTCTGAATCTTCATCAATGGATCACTATACTTTCCAGGGACCCACACGTTTTGTAAAACATTTTTTAATCACAGTGTTTAGTTAGACAGAGCCTTTAAAAAAATAAAGAAGACCGCTGCTGCTACAGCTGCTAAGTCGCTTCAGTCGTGTCCGACTTGGTGCGACCCCAGAGATGGCAGCCCACCAGGCTCCCCCGTCCCTGGGATTCTCCAAGCAAGAACACTGGAGTGGGTTGCCATTGCCTTCTCCAATGCATGGAAGTGAAAAGTGAAAGTGAAGTCGCTCAGTCATGTCCGATTCTTTGCGACCCCATGGACTGCAGCCCACCAGGCTGGGACCCCATATACCCCACATAGGGGCAGCTCTGCTTGGCTGTGACCTTTTCTTTCAAAGTTAGTATAAATTGACTCACTACAGAGTATCATGTTCTGTATGGAACACCTTGAGATCATACCACAAAACCTGTGTGATGTAGCTACCGCCCTAGAGAACCACACTCTTAGTGGTTACACAAAATTCAGACATATGAAACACATCAGGAAAAATGTAACAGTAGACATTGAATGGTGCTTAATTAGACACATCTGAAAATAAAGGGCAGAAATGGTCATGGCTCAGGGTTTGGGAAAGGGCAAGTTCAGTTTGGGCTGGTGTCCCCAGAACAGCTTGGTGGCTCTTGATGCAGGCACTAAAGTTCCAGCTGGACTTGGACTGGCCCAGAAGTATACAGTGGGCTGGGAGGGGGACAGTGGGAACCCTTGAGTATGGAGACCTGAGGACACTCTGAACTGAAGAAGGCACAGCCTCTGTTTTCTTGGAACTAGGCTCTCCCTGAAGAGCGTTTGACTGCTGTGGATGGGCGTGGTGAGCCATTAGGGAACCCTGCCCTGCCTTGCCAACAGGTGAGGTTGACAGAATACCCTCTGGGGCAGAAGTCTCTCATTGGGAATAATCTCGGTGGTTTCTTCAACACCAATCTCTTGACATAGACCTAGCCCAACAATCACACTCTTTCCTGTCTCTCTTGCCATCCTGTTTCCATCCTCCCACCACCCTGCTGGCCCTGGTTTGGTTTCTGAATTTGCTGTCTGCCCCGGTGTCCAGGCACAAATGTTGGTCTTCTCCTTGTATTCCTAACCCAGCGTCGACTCAGTGTTACATGATGGCAGGGAGCCTTGGAATTGATGTCAGAAGACCCAGGGCTGAGGCTGGCTCTGTGACCTTGGGCAGGTCACTGCATGCCTCGGAACTTCTGTTTCTTTATTTAAAATGGAGATAACGATGCTTCACTACTTACATTATGCGGTGTTTACAGGAGAAAAACGAAGTACTTTAGCTTAAAGAGTAATGTGCTGTGCTTAGCCATGTCAGACTCTTTGCAACCCTGTGCATGGTAGCCCACCAGGCTTCTCTGTCCAGGGAATTCTCCAGGCAAGAATACTGTAGTGGGTAGCCTATCCCTTCTCCAGGGGATCTTCCCAACCCAGGAATTTAACTGGAGTCTCTTGCATTGCAGGCAGATTCTTTACCAGCTGAGCTACCAGGGAAGCCCTAGAAGAGTATTATCTAATACTTAAATAAAACTTATTTTGTGTTGGGCAATTGTCTAAGTGTTTTAGATATATTGACTATTTTAATTCTCAAAACAACCCTATGAAGACAAAACTGTTAATATGGCCATTTACGGTGGGGAAGTTTAGGCACAGAGAGATTAAGTAATTTCCCAAAGAGTAACACATTTATTAAATATAAGACCTGGGGTTTTAACCTGGCACCCTGATACCAGAATCCGTCCTTTGAAGAGCCACACTATATTGTTTATCTACTTGTCGCTGTAAGAGCTAACACTTACATAAGGCTTAATGTATTCCAGCGTGCGGGTTCAGTCACTCAGTCATGTCCAACTCTTTGTGACACCATGGACTTTAGCCTGCCATGCCAGAGATGGTTCCAAATGTCCAGTTAACTCACTTAAATCTTACAGAAGTCCTTGGAGGGATGTGGAGGCAGGTATTGTTGTCATCTGTATTTAAATCATTTGCAAAAACGTCCACAAATGGGAAAATGGAATAAGTAGATGTAGCCTACCCTGTTCCTCCCACTAAGTGCAATTGAAGGCCCTGTACATTATGTAAAAGAAACACAGGAAGGCTCAGAGGCATAGAAGGCAGACTGACAAGGGACTCAGAATCCAAGGAACCGTATGATCATGAGTTCCCTGTATTTTCTTTTTTGCCTCGTGTATCCCAGACTTGGAGCTGAAGAAGCTGGCAACTTGGAAATGCCAATGAGCATGGACAAAAGAAGCCCCAGCAGACGCCTGCTCTCTCCAGCCAAAGGAGCCGCCTAGCAAGACAGAAACCTCTTAGACCGTAACCGCTCTTCTCCAGCCAACCACTACAGCAAATCTGTGGCCCCATTTCCACCCCTGCCAGTGGCGAGACTAGATCCCCACCCTTGTGAGGCTATACCCAGGAGCCCCATTCTCTCTGCCTGGATGGTGTCTGGAAAGGCAGAACAGAGAGCCAGGACATTCATCCGTAGCCCTGGGAGATAATGAGGCCTCCTGCCGTGCTGTCAGTGGAGATCAGCAGAGAGCCATCTGTCATGATTGGGCTGCCTTCCCCCATCCCCATCCCTGGGAAAGTGTCGAAGGAGGTCTAATGGGGTGTCAGGATTTCCCGCACTGCCTGGCAGTAGTGAGGTCCTCTTACGTCTGCAACAACATACCAGTGAGGCTGGGAGAGGAGCAGTCATGAAGACCTCCAAGCTGTCCACCCAGAGAGCTGACGGCACTATTGGCCTAGTGCAGAGTCGGACTCCCTCCCACACCCAGCAGTAAAGAGGAGTCCCACCTCGGGGGTCCATGATGGCCAAATGGAAACCTGTGCTTCTACCCACACCTGACAGTGAAGAGGTGGTCCCTGCTTCCCCACCGCCCCCCGCCCAGACAAAGTGATGTTACAGGAAGCTGGAGACAAGCAAGGCTTAAATAAGATCAGAGTCTCCCAACAGAGGCTTCCCTGGTCACCCAGTGGTAAAGAAGCCCCTGCGAACGCAGGAGACGTGGGTTCCGTCCCTGGGCTGGGAAGATGCCCTGGAGAAGGAAATGGCAGCTCACTCCAGTATTCTTGCCTGAAGAATTCCATGGACAGAGGAGCCTGGTGGGTTATGGTCCATAGGGATGCAAACGATTTGGACACGACTTAGAGACGAAGCAAGGACAACAGTTCTCCACAGAATGCCCCATATGTCCTGGATTCAATTTTATTTTATTTTTTTTCCTTTTATTTATTTATTTATTTATTTGTTTGTTTTACATGTTTCAATGCCATTCTCCCTGGATTCAATTTTAAAAATCGCTCATCACACCAAGAACAAGGAAGAGCTCGAACTAAATGAAAAAAGACAGATCGATAGATACCAACACCAAGATGTCAGAGACGTCGAATTATCTGACAAGGATTTAAAGCAGTCATCATAAAGAAGCTTCTGTGGCTTATTTCACTTAATAAAATGCCCTCCAGGGGAAAAAAAAAATGCCCTCCAGGGAGGCCTTTCTCAGGAAGGAGAGTAAAAATAAGAAAATTAGGTCCATGTGCACTCATTTTTTCTTATTTTTCCTTCTAATATCTTAAGGAACTCTTTGACAGCTTTCTGAAATACTGCATCTGAAGTGTCCCCTAACATAATGATTAGAATTTCTCTAAATCTACTAACTCTCTTAACAACTTAGAATGTGTGTTATAGAGACAGTGGTTGAAAGATATTTCACCGATTCTCATATACTGGCTTTTATTTTATCAACAACTCATTTCACACAGTTTCCCTTGCTTATTTCCCCAGATCTCTTTTTCTGACCTTTTTAAATCAAAAAGCAGAATTTAACTATAATGTTGTACCACTGAGATTTCTGATCATAGTGTCAACAAATTTTCATCCTTTTGTTATTGTTGTTACCTCTGTTTATATAGATTAATTGGTTTCTTTTATCTTTAAGAATCTTTGTTATCACTAACAAGCTCCTATTTTCCTTTCTGGTTTTCTATCTTTTTTCCACATCTTTCTCAAACTATAATCTTACTTTGTGTTCTCTTCTTTATTTCCACCATGACATTTTACCAATACTTTGTCCCTACACGGGAAACCTAATATTACTTATTATTATTTTTCTTTCTTGCTCCTGTGAATTGAAAAAGATAGATTTCAACATTGCAGTAAACTTCTTTCTTTTACTAAATTACCTCAGAACTAGAGGTTTCACATCAAGTGCTTTACACAACAGAAATCTCAGAATCAATTTTCGTTTTTCACTAAAGTGAAGGATGATAGTGATTATACAAAATCTTTTTTTTCCTATCCTCAGGTACTTAGAAGATCCTTCTGAAAAGGAATGAAATTTAGAAATATCTGGGACTAACATGGGGTCTCTACAGAGTCGTGTATCATGGAGTCAGCTGGTCCAGGGACTCTTGCAATAGATGATTTCAGTTCCCCAACCAGTGCCCGTCATCAGCACTAAAGCGTGTTGGGCAGTGCGTGTCCCAGTGTTAAGTGCTCTTGTCCTTAATTTTCCTGATGAAGCAGCCTCAGTCATAAGGTGTCTTGGGTAACCACCATATCTCAGGCTGGGAGGGCTCTGAGCTATTTATTCATGAGATTTGAGTTTATTCCCCCAAATCCAAGTCAAATCAGCCTAAGTATAAATAACTCATTGATCTAGGGAGCTTCTGGAACCCAAGGGAAGGATTAGTGTTCCTCTGGGATCTCAACTTCTTATTCACCCATGGCTGGGACAGTGGGCAAGATAAGATTAGCTAAAAAAAGATGGAACACTTCTTTCAAAATACTAGCGTACTCTCTGAGGATATTTATTTGTTTATTATAGTCTGGCAATACTTTTCAATAAAGCTTAACATTTGCTCTGGAGGAAAATGTTGCTCCCTCACAATTCAGTCTGAGCCAGATGGGGACACTTTATTCCCCCTGGCAATACAGCCTGTGGAAGCTGCTATGAAATTGTGAGAACTGTGGTATTTGGGGGATGGGATACTTGAAAGAACAATGGGTTGATGGGTGGAAACCCAGCATGATCCCAATTCACTCTGTGACACGGAGCAAGTCCAGCTTCTGGACATTTTTTTGTTTTTTGTTTTAATTTGTATGAAATTAATCAGTAGTTTTCAGATTTTTATAGTATGAAAACTCTTTTTAATTTCAAAAAGTTATGGATAGCATGTGTAAAGGTATCAATTTTGTTGCCTGGTGGAGGGGAGAAAAAACCTGTAAGTGTATATTAGTTTTAAGACTTGCAGCAACTCCAGTCTCTGTAAGTTCAAATGCTGCAGACTGGAACCAGTGGTCTGGCTGACTTTGCGATCCCTTCTGGTTCTGATATTCTGGGATTCAAGTCAGAAGAATTTGGACTTCTTAGAAAACATTCATTTATTCAAGAAGAAAGCTGACATTAAATATTACCAGACTCAAGAGCAGCATTAGAAATTTTGAGAGAGATGAATTAAGGCAGATTTCAGGGTCAAAAAAATCTGAGCTGAGAGAGAAGCTGGAGGGAGGGACCAACACTAACAGCAGTGGGAGGCACTGAGACACAGAATGGGGAGCCTGTTACATAATGTGGTTCTATTTTATGCCCATCTAAGCTTACTAAAAACCACTGTTGTGGTTGGACCAGCCTTGTGATTTTATGATTGCAACACATCCCTCAGAAATAATTATCAGGAAACTTTGAAAGAATAAAGGTTTATTACTTACAAGGCCTAGAAATCGCATAGCACACACCTGGGCTCCTACAATGAGGTCCTAGGTAGGAAGATAATGCTTTTGGGCCTGGGCTTCTGCTTTTATTGGGGGCCTAGGGCTTTGTAGTTCACTTATTGAAATAACCAAGATCTGTAAAACAAAGGAACCTCCTTGGAGAAGGAGGCTTGTGTTCAATCCCTGGGTTGGGAAGAGGCCCTAGAGAAGGGAATGGCTACCCATTCCAGTATTCTTGCCTGGAAAATCCCATGGACAGTGGAGCCTGGTGGGCTGCCATCCAGAGAAGTCACAAAGAGCTGGACATGGCTGAGTGACCAACACTTTCACTTACAGGAACAGGGTCAGATGTCATGATGGCTAACCAAAGGAAGCAGAGGAGAAGGCAGTCTTGACTCTCTGACAAGGTGGACCAACTCTTCTGATCTTAAGCAAATATATTATGCAATAATATTTAAATATAAAATAATAATATAATTAATTATATGTGGTAACATTTGTTCTATTAAATAGTGTTCGCATACAAAGGCATCAGGACAGCAGGTAGTATAAAGTAGGCTACTTTCCCTTCTTCTCCTTAATCAGAATAACAGTTGATGTGTTACTTATAGCCTCCTAGTTGTTGTTCAGTCACTGTCATGTCCAACTCTTTGCGACCCGATGGACTGCAGCACGCCAAACTTCCCTGTCCTTTGCCATCTCCCGGAGTTTGCTCAGATTCAAGGTTAGCAACAGTTGAACTGCCATCAAGAAGTTACTGGCAAGAGACACAGATGTATAGAACAGTCTTTTGGACTCTGTGGGAGAGGGTGAGGGTGGGATGATTTGGGAGAATGGCATTGAAACATGTATAATATCATATATGAAACGAATCGCCAGTCCAGGTTCGATGCATGATACTGGATGCTTGGGGCTGGTGCACTGGGACGACCCAGAGGGATGGTACGGGGAGGGAGGTGGGAGGGAGGTTCAGGATGGGGAACACGTGTATACCCGTGGTGGATTCATGTTGATGTACGGCAAAACCAATACAATATTGTAAAGTAATTAACTTCCAATTAAAATAAATAAATTTATGTTAAAAAAAGAAGTTACTGGCAATGTTTGGGGATAATTTCTACATTGTATTGATATGCTCACAGAAAAATACATCTTTGTAGCTTGTCCCATTTTTATGTTTTCAGTATTTTGTATGCTTCACATAAAAAAAGAGATTGATTCTCAAAGACATTCTGCCTTACATCACTCTTCCTGAAATTTTAAGGACATCTGAACTTGACAGTTTTTATTTCCCAGAGTTAAACATAGATTGGGTATTAGGTTGAGGGTATCAAGTCACATTTCTACCCAAATAGTCATCTAACTGATGAGAAACAAGACAAGCAAATAAGGACAATCCTTAAGAATTTCTGTTTAATGTTATATATTGTGGTTCATAATTCACTGTTTTTTAAAAAAACATTTGTTTATTTATTTTTACATTTTTGGCTGTGCTGGGTCTTTGTTGTTGTGTGTGGGCTTTCTCTAGCTGCTGCAAGCAGGGGCTACCCTTCACTGAAATGCGTAAGCTTCTCATTGCAATGGCTTGTCCTGCGGTGGAGCACAGGCTGTAGGCATGTGGGCTCAGTCACTGTGGCGCATGGGCTGAGTTGCCCCATATCATGGGGAAACGTGCTGGACTTGGGATCCAAGTCCCCACGTCCCTTGGGACCCCAAACTTGGAATCAAACCTGTGTCCCCTTTATTGGCAGATAGATTCTTAACCACTGGGCCACCAAGGAAGTCCCTTGAGAATTTTTAAAGTTAACAGTTGTCAAGATTTTTAAAGCTTATTAATATTTTGATTCCCATTTCCAAGCAAATATTCCCTTAGAAGAATAGAAACTCCCTCTATTTCTCCAGCAAACTCAAGTAGAAGCTCTAAGAAAAACATAGAGCTTAGAAGAAAGTGTTGATCCAAATATGAATCAAATTAAATGTGGTAGTGTTCTAAGAAGTTCATGCAACGTAAGGAAAGTAGATCCTTTACATTCTCTTTGAAGTTGTAGAAGTGTACTGACAGAGGAATTACATTATATTTTTTCAATGAATCACGTTACTTGATTCTTCAGTGAATAATGATCCTATACTCACTTACTGTGAGTGATGTGCTGTTTTCACTTTTCAGAATCAACCTTAATGGCAAAGCATGTTTAGGTAACGACGTATAAATGTTCTTTCTAATCTAAACCTTGAAATCTGTAAATTGATACATAGCTGATAGAGATTGAAAGTGGATACACGAGAAAGAGGAAATGGAAGTTCCAAACAGAGAAAATAGTGGGGAGAAATCTATCAAAGAAATGATAGAAGACATTTTTCCAAAATAAAGCACATGTCTCCAGGTTGAAAGATTGGACTGATTGCTCAGCTCAATGAATGAAATATATGTCCACCATGAAGCCACATCATTGTGAAATTTCAAAAGCCCAAGGATAGAGAAAAGATTCTGAAAGCTTTCAGATAAAGAGAAAACCACTTTAGAAGTAAGTCAGACAGAGGAGAAATACTGTATGACATCCCTTATATATGGAATCTAAAAAGAAATGATACAAATGAATTTACTTACAAAACAGAAAAAGACTCAGACTGAGAGAACGAACTTATGGTTGCCTGTACACACTGCTATATTTAAAGTGGATAACCAACAAAGACCTATTGTTTAGTACATGGAACTCTGCTAAATGTTATGGGACAGCCTGGACGGGAGCGAGATTTGGGGGAGAATGGATACATGTACATGTATGGCTGAGTCACTTTGCTGTTCACCTGAAATTATCACAACATTGTTAATTGGTTATACCCCAATACAAAATAAAAAGTTAATTCCAGGAAAAACTAAAAACTGAACAAAAAATATACTAAGGACTGGTTTGAATAATGGCATTATTTGTAGCCTTGTTAATCTTGCCCCAGAGATTTTTTTTCTTCCACTCAAGCCAATATTATTGTAGTCAAACCCTTTCTCCTGAAAGCCTGTCTTCTGACTTTTACCTCTGAACTCTTCCCTCACTGCCCTTCTTGTTCCACACACTGAAACTCTTCCTACAAGGTTCTATCAAATGCCCACAACAACCTCATCTCTCTTTAACCCATTCCCAGTTCTGACATTGGGACAGACTAAGTGAACACTGGCCTGGATCTGCCTCTTTGCTGGGAGAGGCATCTCTCCGGCTGTCCTCTGTTCTGGGCAGTACTGAGTGTGGATTTCTCACTCCAGGCCAGCTGGCCTCAACAAAGTTGAGGAGATTGCCTCCAATCTGCAGAGATTGCCTCCAATCTGCTCTTGTCACACCAAGATATTGATAATTCCCTTTTTTTTTTCCTGCTTGGAGCTGAGTCATGCTATAAACACCATCACACCATCACTATAATTCTCTCTGCTGATTTTGAAACAGACCAATCTACACAGCATTACTATCAAGTGGAGACGGCGAGGTAGCAAGAGTCTGCTTAAACTGACAGCAAATTCATGGGTGGGTGGGCACTGTGCCTCAAGAATGCTTAAGGATTCATGCTTGAATTTACATATTTGTACAAGATCAAAACCCCTTCATTACTTTGTTCTGTCTCTGCTCTCCCCAGTTTCCCTGTATTTCTCGCATGACAGTCGCACAGTACTACACTCCCAGGGACCTACTGGCCTCCACACATCTATATCTTCCACTGTGTGTGTTAGGCTCTCGGTTGTGTCCAGCTTTTTGCTATCCCAAGGGCTGTAGCCCTCCAGGCTACTCTGTCCATGGAATTCTCCAGGCAAGAGTCTGGAGTGGGTTGCCATTCCCCTCTCCAGGGGATCTTCCCCATCCAGGGACTGAACCTGGGTCTCCCACATTGCAGGTGGATTCTTTGTTGTCTGAGCCATTGGCTTGTTCCTGACTTCCATTACGATTTCATTATTCCATGTGTTTTTAGGTGTTCCTGTGTCCTTATAGCCTTCAGATGTCCTTATAGCTTTCATGTATCATTTAGTTTTTGATGAATAGCAAATTACTACAAAATTTGGTTACTCAAAGTAACTGTTTTTTAGCTCATGACTCTGCAGTTTGGCTATTTGGACTGGGTTCATAAGGGTAGTTCTGATCAGGTTGGCTGGGGGTTGGCTGGTTGGAGGACTTCAGTTGAGATGACCCTTCTTTTACTTTAAGTGGTTTCTCATTCTCCAGCAGGTTCTTCTGGGCATAATCACCTAGTGACTGCGTGGTTCCAATAACAAAATATACGAAGCTGCAAGGCATCTCCCCCCCATTCAATTTTATTGAGAATAATTGGCGCATGTCACTGCATAAGTTTAAGTTGTACAGCATGATGGATTGACTTATATATGTTATAAAATGATTATCACAATATATTTGGTTAACATTCCTCATCTTCTACAGGTACAATAAAAATATTTGATAAAAATCTTCCATAGGTAAATTCTTATATACTTTACAGTAGTGTTAACTACTGTTAACAGCCATCATGCTGTTCATTACATTTCTAGTACTTATTTAAATTATAATTAGAAGTTTGTAACTTTTGACCAGTTTCCTCCAACTTCCCTCCACTTCCTGCCTCTAGTATCTTATCTGATGTCTTTTTTTGAGTTTGACTTTTAATTTTTATTATTATTATTAGATTCTACACATATATACAGTATTTATCTTTCTTTGTCTTACTTATTTCACTCAACATAATGCCGTCAGGGTCCATCCATGTTGTTGCAAATGGTAGGGCTTCCTTATTTTATGGCTGAGTTGTACTTCATGTATATATATGTCCTCAATATCTCCTTGCTTTACCCATTCATCCATTGATAGCCACTTAGGATTTAGGTTGTTTCCGTGTCTTGGCTATTGTAAGCAGTACTGCTATGATGCTGCTATGAACACGGTGGTGCACATATCTTTTTGAGTTAAGGTTGTGGCTATAGTCCCAGAAGAGGAATTACCAGATCACTTAACTTTATTTTAAAATTTTTAAGAAAGCTCCATACTGTTTTCCAAGGTGTCTGTACCAATTTATAATCCCATCAATAGTGTACAAGGATTCCCTTTTGTCTACATTCACACCAGCATTTGCTCTCTCTTATTTTGTGGATCATGACCATTCTAACAGGTACGATGTGATGTCTCACTGTGGTTTTCATTGCTTTTCCCTAATGACTGGTAATATTGAGTATTTTTTCCTGTACCTGTTGGCCTCTTGTATTTCTTCCTTGGAAACATGTCTGCTCAGGTTCTTTGCCAATTTTTAAACTGGACTGCTTGCTTTTTTGCTACTGACTTGTATAAATTTTTTATAATTTTGGATATTAACCTCTTATTGGATATGCGATTTGCAAAGTTTTCCCCATTCTATAGGTTATCTTTTTATTTTGTGATTGGTTTCTTTTGCTATGCAGAGGCTTTTTAGGTCGATGTGGTTCTATTTGTTTATTTTCTATTTTGTAACCGGTACTTTAGGTGTGATTTCAAAAATATCACATCAAAGAGTTTTTTCCCCTGTATTTTCTTCTAGAAGTTTCATGGTTTCAGATCTTTCATTTAAATCTTTAATTCATTCTGAGTTTTAATTTTTGTGAGTGGTGTAAGGAGTCAAGTTTCATTTTCTTACATGTGAATATCCAGTTTTCCCAACACCATTTATTGAAGAGACCGTCTTTTCTCTATTGAGTATTCTTTACTCCTTTGTCAAATATTAGTTGACTGTATATACTTGGTTTTATTTCTCAGTTCTGTTTCATTGGTCTATTTGTCTGTTTTGATGCTGATAATACACTTTTTAAATTACTATAGACTTATAGTATAGCTTGAAACCAGGAACTGTGATACTTCCTGATTTGTTCTTCTTTCTCAGGATTTCTTTGGCTATTCAGGGTCTTTAGTGTTTCCACATAAATTTTAGGAGTGTTTCTTTTCTATTTCTGTAAAAAATGCCTTTGGAATTCTTGATAGAGATTATATTGCATCTATAGATTATTTTTGGTACTATTGATATTTTAATTATATTAATTATTCCAGTTCATGAACATGGGATACCTTTCCTTTTATTTGTGTCTTCTTTGATTTCTTTCATGAATGTCCTGCACCTTACAGAGTAGAGAGCTCCAAGTCCTCTTGGAGACTAGGTTTGGAACTCAAACATTACTGCTTCCAAATATTCTATTACAGTAAATTTCAAGGTCATCCCAGATTCAAGGGAACCCTATCTCTTGGCAGGAGGAACTACATAGTATTATAGTCACTTTTATAGCACACTATATTTCAGTGGGGAAAAAAATGGGAGTAAAGGAAGAAAGGGATAGACAACTTTTACTTTTCATTTATACCATCTGTTTTGTCTGAATTCTTAGAATCATGTATACATACACATTATTTCTATAATAATACTTAAATATAACTTCAAATATTTAGTTTATTAATTAAAGTTACATGCCAGGATAATAATCCAGACATTTAGAAGGACTCATGACTTTGAGTCACAACAGCTAATTCAAGATATGTCTTTAGATTTCCTCTGATTGTAAGGTCAAGATTTCCTGAAATCCGCAGCATGGAGCTCAGTACCTGATACATGATAAATGCTTAATAAATGTTTGTTGAATCTGAATCTGAATGAGAGGATGGGAGCAAAAAAGATGTACGTATCAGGAAAAATTGCCATAAAATATGTCTTATTAATTTAGTTTATAATCAGCTTTTATCTTGCAACTTAGAATTTAATGGGGAAGAAGAGATTTGATTTAACTTCCATACAGTTGCAAGCATGGGCTGCTGGATGAAATAGCAGCGTGTCCATTGCTGAAAGTCGCAGTAGTTGGAAATTATAACCTACAGCAGACTCAAGGGAGCCCTTAAACTCTAGTCCTAAAAGTCACTAGTCTGATTAAAGAAATAATGTACCTTTGCAAATGCCAAGGATGCTCTCAACTATTTCAAGCAGGACCTTGGAGAAGCACCCAGAAGTGCTATTAAAAACAACAACAACAACAAAACACCTTTCTTTAGCAGCTACAATACATGTTACTAAGAAGCAGAAAGTGACCTGTTAATTTTAACAGACATCATATTCAGTTTGGTTTGCTGCTGTTACTAATCCTTCTGTTTCCTCAAATTAAAAATTGATAAATAAAAACAATAAAAACACATTTGAGAAATTCTTCAAGATTCCTTCTTGGCTGATTTTCAGTGTAGAATGTATTTCCCTAAATCCTACTTATTAAGCAATTGCAAGAGTAGGTTGGTTGGTTATTCATTTAATTACCATTTTGAAACCATCCTTACCCTTCCCAGGAGGGTCAAAGAGTAGCCTGTTATTTGAATGCCTAATTTAACTGGAAAAAGGAAATTGCTTTCATCATTTTTCCTCTGCCTTTTCTAATTGGATCGAGTGTCAGCTTTCCATGCAGTGTTCCCTGACATACAGTCATGTTTCCAGTGCAAACAGATTAGGTCCATCTGCATCTGTCTCCATGTACCCTGGGATTGCATATGCTTTGGATACATATTTATTTTGTGGATTTCATTTCCATGTTAATTAGAATGTAGGTTCCTGGAATTTCCATTCTGAGTATGATAATCTTCTTACAGTCAGCAGGATGGAAACAGCTGCATGCTGTTTACTTTGTGAAAGATGGAGTTCCTTGCTCAGATGATCACTAGATATTTACTTTCTAAATCAAAGATTGTGCCTCCATTTCTTCTTACAGATTTGTCAGAATATGTCACTTTATTGAGAACTTTTAAACTCAATTATATTAAGTCTTTTGGAAGGCACAATGAACTAAAATTATTGGGAAGTCAAATTTACTAATATGCATCTCATTCCTTTTTCTTCTACTCTAAACTCTGCCATTTCTTGAAACAGATTTTTTAAGATTATTTTTCTAATTACAAAGGTTATATATGTCAAGTGAAGAAAATCTGGAAAATAGCCAGTCACACTACTGTTAAAATTTGATGGCTTTATTTTTTGCATAAGTACAGCAGATTTTTGTAAGATTTATTACTATGTAGATAAGTATGGTATTGGTCCCAAAATGCTTTTTTTTTTTAACCAGCCATCCTTCTAAGTGAATCAAGAATTTGTTAGATAATAAAATGCAGCAAATTATTCAATTCAATATTAAATATGTACTAAAGATTTATTATGTGCCACCCACTTTCCTCTCTCTGGGATGGGTGGGAAGGGCACAAAAATAAATAAGACATATCCTTGTTTGAAAAAGCTTATAACTAGAGGGTAAAAACACAGTTAAAAGTAATTATAATATAAGGTAGACTATGATAATATTAACCATTAAGTGAAGTTGCTTAGTCGTGTCCGACTCTTTGTGACCCTGTGGACTGTAGCCCACCAGGCTCCTCTGTCCATAGGATTCTCCAGGCAAGAATACTGGAGTGGGTTGCCATTTCCTTCTCCAGGGGATCTTCCCAACCCAGGGATTGAACCTAGGTCTCCTGCATTGCAGGCAGACGCTTTAACCTCTGAGCCACCAGGGAAGCCCCAATATTAACCATTACCAAGCACTAATTATGTACTTTTATTCCTCATACAGCTCTATGATGGGGGTGCTCGTATTTATCCCATTTTATAGAAGAGGACACTCAAACTGAGATATTAAATATTGTGCCCAAATCAAATAGCTAGTAAATGGTAGAACTGGGATTTGAATTCAGCAGTATGGTTTCAGCCAGTTTCTCCATCACGGTAGGAGAGCACTTTAATTATAACATTTCTTTGATTTATAGAAATATATAAAACACTCTCAGAATTTCCTTGACATAAACTATAGTATTCCACAGGGTCTCTCCAGTGTTCTTCATTCTCACCTTCTTAAATGAAAAGACCAACAGTGGAAAATTTATTTTTGAGCTTGTAGGTCTATGACTGTGTAATAGTATCTCACTGACTTTAATTTGCATTTTCCTAATGATTAGTATTGTTGAGCAGTTTTTCATATGGTTATGTTTTAAAGTTCTTTATCTTCTTTGATAAAATGTCAGTTTCGTCATGACAGCAATGGAAAGGATGAGAAAATCAAATAGTTTAAAATTTGGCCATACCCATGTTCTGGGATTATTTTCTCTGAGATTACAGAGTGAGGGCAGCTCATGAGATAACTCCTTGACAAAATCCAAAAAGTAGCAGGTGCTTTTCAAGGAAGGATTAAATTTGGCTGTATATAAGAGAAAATCCAGATAACAGTGGCTTTTAAAATATAAATGCCTATTTATTTTTGTTGCATAATAAAATTAAGGTAGGCTTCTTGGAGTGGTCTGATGTCTCTATGATATTTTCAGGGTCCTTGTTTCTTCTATCCTTTCTCCTAGTCACCGTGCTTGTAGTCACAGGTGAGCTGCTGGAGCTCCAGCCATCACATTCAGGTTCCAGGCAGATAGAAGAGGAGGGGCAGAAGAGAATAAGGGGCTTATGACAAGTGAGTCACTTCCCTCTAAAGATCTTTTCCAGAGGCTTAATTTTAAATATGGATGTTTATTTGTATGAATGAATGTTCTACTTTTAAGAAGGTTAGAGTGGGGTACTGAGGACAGTCCTTGTGGAGTACCTGGATCTGCAGTAGGAGAACTCTTTATTTTTCAGAAGAATGAGTATATTCATACTACTGTTCCTAGAACTAAGAACTATGGAAATTTTGGAAAAGAATGATGCTAAATAGTGCGAGTTCTATTTATAAGGGACATAGTTCCAAATGTTCCATGAGGCCAAGATAGATATTTCCTTGTAAAGGAAATCTGAAGTTGTCACAACAGACCTTTTTTTTTTAATGGTTATAATAATAAAACATGATGTCTCCTGTATAAAAGAGCCTTGGCTAATGCCAGCCATGAAGCATGTAAGCAGGAAAGACACATAAATTTATGCTGAAGTCTCTGATTTTAAAAATAAGGCTATTATTTAGCTTTGGTGTAGTCAGTCATGCAGTCATATCTGACTCTTTGCAACCCCATGGGCTGCAGCACACCAGGCTTCCTTGTCCTTCACTAACTCCCAGAGTTTGCTCAGATTCATGTCCATTGAGTTGATGATGCCATCCAATCATCTCATCCTCTGTCGCTCCTTTCACCTTATGCCTTCAGTCTTTCCCAGCATCAGGGTCTTTTCCAATGAGTTAGCTCTACGGATCAGGTGGCCAAAGTATTGGAGTTTTAGATTCAGCATCAGTCCTTTGAATGAATATTCAGGGTTGATTTAGCCCAATTAATATACTGTGAAAGTCTAAAATGCTTTGGAGATGTCCATTGATTAAGGGGCTTTGGGCAACCTGTGAGTAATGATTCCATAACTTGCAGGTCTACATTCAACCTGAATATCCAGTAATATTTGACAAAGCCACCAAGTACTTGCTACAGCCTCATCCTCCCCCACACACTTCTCCCCAACACACATACAAAGTTGATAAAACTCAGGCAAGATCTGTGTTATCACTAATGTATATCTCTGATTTTCTCTCATTTGACCAACATCACAGAACATCTCTCTTTCAGAACTCATAAAATTTTAGTCCTTCTCTCTTGCTATAATCAGATTCCTAACCCATGATGCCAACCAGAGTTTTGTGGGATGGTTACTTATTTATTTGTATCAGTTCAGTTCAGTTCAGCTGCTCAGTGGTGTCTGACTCTTTGCGACCCCATGGACTGCAGCACACCAGGCTTCGCTGTCCATCACCAACTCCTGAAGCTTGCTCAAACTGATGTCCACTGACTCAGTGATGCCATCCAAATACATTCTCTGTTTCCCCCTTCTCCACCTGCCTTCAATCTTTCCCAGCATCTGGGTCTTTTCCAATGAGTTAATTCTTTGTATCAGGTGGCCAAAGTATTAAAGCTTCAACTTCAGCAACAGTCCTTCCAATGAATATTCAGGACTGATTTCAGTCAAATCAGGATCGACTGGTTTGATCTCTAGTACAAGAGACTCTCAAGAGTCTTCTCAAACAACACAGTTCAAAAGCATCAATTCTTTGGTGTTCACCCTTCTTTATGGTCCAACACTCACATCCATACGTGACTACTGGAAAAACAATAGCCTTGACTAGATGGACCTTTGTTGGCAAAGTGATATCTCTGCTTTTTAATATGCTGTCTAGATTGGTCATAGCTTTTCTTCCAAGGAGCAAGCGGCTTTTAATTTCATGGCTGCACTCACCATCTGCAGTGATTTTGGAGCCCCCCAAAATAAAGTCAGCCACTGTTTCCACTGTTTCCTCATCTATTTGCCATGAAGTGATGGGACCAGATGCCATGATCTTAGTTTTTTGAATGTTGAGTTTTAAGCCAGCTTTTTCACTCTCCTCTTTCACTTTCATCAAGAGGCTTTTTAGTTTCTCTTCACTTTCTGCCATAAGGGTGGTATCATCTGCATATTGAGGTTATTGATATTTCTCCTCACAATCTTGATTCCAGCTTGTGCTTCATCTAGTCCAGCATTTTTCATTATGTACTCTGCGTGTAAGTTAAATAAGCAGGGTGACAATCTACAGCCTTGATGTACTCCTTTCCCAATTTGGAACCAGTCCATTGTTCCACATCCAGTTCTAACTCTTGCTTCTTGACCTGCATACAGGTTTCACAGGAAGCAGGTAAGATGGTCTGGTATCTCCATCTCTTTAAGAATTTTCCAGAATTTGTTTTGATCCACACAGTCAAAGTCTTCAGTATAGTCAATGAAGCAGATATAGATGTTTTTCTGGAATTCTCTTGCTTTTTCTATGATCCAACAAATGTTGGCAATTTGATATCTGGTTCCTCTGCCTTTTCTAAATCCAGCTTGAACACCTGGAAGTTCTTGATTCAGGTACTATTGAAGCCTAGCTTGGAGAATTTTGAGTGTGTGAGATGAGTGCAATTGTATGGTAATTTGAATATTCTTTGGCATTCCCTTTCTTTGAGATTGGAATGAAAACTGACCTTTTCCAGCTCTGTGGCCACTGCTGAGTTTTCCAAATTTGCTGGCATATTGCGTGCAGCAGCACTTTCAGAGCATCATCTTTCAGGATTTGAAATAGCTCAACTGGAATTCCATCACCTCCACTAGCTTTGTTTGTAGTGATGCTTTCTAAGGCCCACTTGACTTTGCACACCAGTATGTCTGGCTCTAGGTGAGTGATCACACCATTGTGGTTATCTGGGTTGTGAAGATCTTTTTTGTATAGTTCTTCTCTGTATTCAGGGGCTTCTCTGGTGGCTCTGAGGGTAAAGCATCTGCCTGCAGCGCAGGAGACCCGGGTTTGATCCCTGGGTCAGGAAGATCCCCTGGAGAAGGAAATGGCAACCCACTCCAGTATTCTTGCCTGGAGAATCCCATGGATGGAGGAGCCTGATGGGCTACAGTCCACGGGGTTGCAAAGAGCCGGACACGAGTGAGCGACTTCACTGTGTGTATTCTGGCCACATTTTCTTAATATCTTCTGCTTCTGTTGGGTTCATACTGTTTCTGTCCTTTATTGAGCCCATCTTTACATGAAATATTCCCTTGGTATCTCTAATTTTCTTGAAGAGATCTCTAGTCTTTCCCATTCTATTATTTTCCTCTATTTCTTTGCACTGACCACTTAGGAAGGCTTTCTGATCTCTCCTTGGTATTCTTTGGAACTCTGCATTCAGAA
>SJYQ01009719.1:0-80260 GCA_006410935.1 Redunca redunca | reverse complement strand
TTTTTTAAGTAGAACGCCTTGTTTGTTAAAGAATAGATGATTAAAATGTGCTAATTTCAAGTGTGCATTTTAGATGTTTAGAAAAGTAATCATGGTAATTGTCTAGAACTTAGACCAAGGAAAGGTTTGTTTTTGTTTTTTTCTCGGAAGAGTATTCCACCACTGATGTTTAGAATTTCTAGTGCACAGTGATAATATAAAGCAGACTGAGTTTGAGTCAGTTTTATTATTGTTGGTCTGCACCTGGGGCATACTTTGCCCCAACCTCAGGGCATGGGGTAAAGTGTAATGAGGGCGTTATTATGTGTGGGGTTTCCAGGAAAGGGCTCTCTGTTGACTTCATATTTGGGCAGTCCTCTAGGGAAGTGAGAGAATGAGCTGTGCTACTATCTGGAGGAGGATTCTAGCAATCACAACAGTTCTGAGGCCAGAGTGCAGCTGGTATGTTCCAGGAACAGCAAGAAACCAGAGGACTGAAGCAGGAGTGAAGTGGGTGTAAGAGCTGAAGAAGTTAGAGAAGCAGCCAGTCAGGGGGCGGGGAAGGAAGGCACGATTGCCTGAAACATGTAGTACTTGTTTCCATCACAATCCTTTACCTTGGGTGGCAGGCACTTGGGTCTGGATTTCCAACTGGAAAACCCCACTTGAATCTATTTTTCCCACTTAATAGAACTGTTTCCCAGTGTAGAAAATGAGGATAATAAAACCTATCTCGATAGGGCTATTGGGCTTATTAAATGAATTAAGATGATGGTTGTGCAAGTGTAAATCTCTGTGATAAAAACCACTCTTTAATGGTTAAATGCTGAAGAACCTGGGAGGTGGAGGCATTCCAAGCTGAGTGCTCTGGACCCTGTCATCCTCTTCCTTAACTGACCCTATCCATTGATTTCCAGCACCCTCTCTACACCTCCCCTCTTCAAGCAGGAGGCCTGAGCACAGCCAGGCAGGCAGGCTTCTCATCAGCACGACAGGAGGAGTATAACCGCCCACTGTGATAACGTTTAAACCAAGCTAAACAGTATAAGATAACCTTCATTTGCAAATCTGACGAGCAAAATTACAGGGTTCAGCTCTAATAGAGGGGGGAAATGAAGCTCGAAATCATTATTTCCACTTCTAAGATTAGCAGCTGGAAAATACAGTACATCTGTAAAATGACAGTGTCAAAAATACCCTAGTTTTGCATGACAACACCCTCACACAGAAGAATCGCTTCAGAGAGTAGAAAGGGAGACATAGTTCTCCCAGAGGTCATGTCAGATGGACATTTCTGAGTGCTTGCCACATACCAGACCAGGCTACCACGACATCATTTGCTGAAACGACTGATAAAGGTCTTTGAAAAACAGCAGCTTACCCAAAGGAAAACATGAGCTGTCTTTCCATTCTTTTTCTCTTTCATGGGTCATAAGAAAGTGTTCTTTGCTTGGAGAAATACTCCTTTATATAAATCAAGTAGGGAAGATGGGGATGGAAGGATTAAATGCAGGAGTAAGAGGTTGTCCCAGGAGAAACTGAACATCTCCTTTACATTTCCACAGGGTATTTATTTCTGCATCATAGTCAGTAATTTACTGGGGTTCTTGGCCCCCAATAGACCTGGGTTTAAAACGTTGTATTTCATTGACTTATGGGACCTGGAGCAAGCTACTCATCATTTCTAAGTTTCTGTTTTCTTAGTCAGTAAGAGGAGATAATAAGCATAGTAGGTAGGTCTGTGATGAGGATTAAATAATATATGTAAAGCACAGCACAATGTTCAATAAATTCTGGCTATATCAGTACTGGAGGGAAATTATATAAAAGTCTTATCATAGGAAAAAAGCGTAAGAATGGGGGAAAATAATCAACTTTAAAAATCACTGTAGTTTCCTACAGTTTGTTTAACATCCTTCCACTGTAACTTTTAATATATGTGAATTGTTTTTTTAAGTCCATATTCTACTTGCTGCTGGTATTAGAAATACAGTTTTTTTTCAAACATTTGCTTATTTATTTTTAAAAATTTCTTTCTTTTGGCTGCAGTGTGCAGCATGCACAATATTAGCTCCCCAACCAGGGACTGAACCCATGCCCCCTGCAGTGGAAGTGTGGAGTCCTAACCACTGGACCATGAAGGATTCCCTGTTGTTTTTTAAAAAGGAGATTTTTTTTCAATATACATTATTTCACAATACACTTGGTTTAAATGTCAATGTATGAAGATTCAGCATAATGTGAATTTAAATTTAATGATAGTGTTAATATTTTTCAAGAAAACACTTAAAAATTTCCAGTAGAAATACTTATTTTCAGTACAGTACATCTTCTTTATCTGGAGCCATGAGTAAATGAAATATTCGTGACACGTAAGTAAAATTTCCAAATTACTAAAACCAAATCCTTAAACATCAAAACTCTGAAAATATTTCGTAAATGTATTTTATGTAATTATATCTATTATTTATTAAATGAAAGCATGCACATGCATAAAAATAATATTTTAGGCAGCCATATTGAACAATTTTTCTTATTCTTGGTATTTTCTTTCTTTTTTTTTTTTTAAAGTCTTTATTGCATTTGTTGCTTGTGTTTAATGTTTTGGGTTTTGGCCATGAGGCATGTGGGATCTTGGCTCCCTGACATGGGATTGAACCCATACCTCCTGCATTGGAAGGTGAAGTCTTAACCACTGGACCACCAGGGAAGTCCCTTGGTATTTTCTTATTGACTTTGCTTCATTGATCTGAACATCATTACTGCACAATGCTGAAATATGAATTGCCCTCAGGAGCTCATAAAATAGAAACTCACCAATCTAAATGGCTTTGCACTGAAGAATTCTTCAAAAATTACAATTAGAGTTCCTTTTTAATATTTTAGGGGAAGGAAAATTTTCCCTCAACCCCTCGACCCCTGGCTGGGTCTGACAAAAACCCATTGACAGACGAAAAGCATACAAATTAATTTAATATGAGTTTTAAGGGACATATGTGCTTTTGCAAGAAAATGAAGACCTGGAAAAAAGGTTAAGCCTGAGCGTTTTTTTAGCAGGTTTAATGAAGAGTAGAAAGGGGAAAAGCATGATAGAACAAAAGGTTTAAGCTAGGCTAGCAAAGTGGGGGTGGGGGGGAATCATCAAGGCCTGTTTGTTTGGATTCCCTCTCCCTTTGGAGATGAGGGCACTTCTGTGTACTAGGTATCGGGAGGGTATCTCTCTCAAGAGGGTCCTACAACCAGCATCGGGGAGAAGAGGGAAAATCAGTGTGACCTTCCTATACCTGTTGTTTATCTATATTAGCTTAAAATATTCAATTGCCAAGGTGCCATGTATTGGGGGAACATGTTCTGAACCTCACCAGCATGCTTATCTTCTGGCCAAAAGAGGAGGAAAATAGACTTTTTTAAAAAACAAAAGGGAAAATGAGTCACATAGCAGCCATCTCTGTTACTCAAGAACAGTCACATCTCTACCTCAGTTTCTACAATCCAGAACTAGAGGATGGTATGTGACTTTCAGGTCACCCCCAGTTTTCAATTTCTGAGCTTCCTCCTACTCAGCTATTTAGAGAGGACTTCTTCTATGCTGAGGGCTCCTTCACAGGGAGTGCAGCTGGACCTGAGAGAGGATTCTGACTTTTCTTTGCCTATTAGAATTCTGCCAAGGTAAAAAATTTTAACTAATAATCATAGACCAGCAAATCGTTGTTTCCATAGCCAGACACCACTACCATCATCAATACAGTGTCTCTGACTTTTTAATGACAGCAACATAACAGGTTCTCAATGCATCTTAGTTGAACTGAGTTGGAAGTGATCTTTCTTTTTAATAAAAAGAGAACATACATAACAGCATGTCTACTTATATAGAACTTACTATGTATTAAGCATTATTGAGTGTCTTACAGATATTAACTATAGTGACCCACACAATCTGTGATGTAGACAGATGACGTCACTCCTCTTTTACAGATGTTTATTTATGATTATCTTATCCTGAAAGGTTTTGTAGTTTGCTCAAGATCACACAAGTTATTTTTTGTTTGTTTTTATTTTTTTCTTTTTCTGTTTTTATTAAACTCGTTATTTTGTATTGGAGTAGAGCCAATTAACAATGCTGTGATAGTTTCAGGTGAACAACAAAGGGACTCAGCCATATATATATATATATGCATCCTTTCTTCCCCAAACTCCCCTTCCATCTGGGCTACCCATAACATCAAGTAGAGTTCCCTTTGTTATACAGTTGGTCCTGTTGGTTATCCATTTTAAATATAAAAAGATTACATAAATTATTAACAGCAGAGAAGAAATTTAAATTAGGCAAGATTCATGTTTTTACCACTAATCTACACCAATTCCAATTTTACATATTAAAACTAATATATTTGTATATAAAATATCTGGAAAGTAGTATATGCCAAATGCACAGAGTAATTCTATTAGAGTGGTGAATTTCCAATATTTTTTCTTACTTATTTTTGGATTAAGTGAATTTCCTAATTTTATACTTTTTCAGTTAAAATGTTTTATTGTAGTTCTGGGTAAGGTTAAATAAGCATACTCCAACGTGTGTCGCTATTAAATGCACCTACAGAACCTGGACCTGGACAAAATGCGAGGTACAGCTAGTTCATGATTCTGTAACATAAACAGTGGTAGGAGGGTCAGGAATGAAGACCAGGATTTGAAACTGCCACCAAACAGACAGTTTGCTGTTTTAACCCTGGTTTCTCCTTGAACTCGAGCAAGGCTGAACTTAGAAGAGCTCAGATAGAGAGAGCTCTAGAAACCTTCTTGCAAAAGGGGTTCTCATGCTCAGAAAGGGCAGAGGAACTCCTGGGGCTTCGTCTTCATTTTCTTGCTCCCCAGCCCCCTAGTAATCCTGCAGTAGTGACAGGGGCAGGAACAGGAACCTAAACTCTGAGGAAGAGAGAACTTTTTCTCCAAGGGAGAGGGGTTTCTCTCCAAAAACCCCTGTTGTTTTCCTCATTGTTTCTCTCCCTCCACCAACCCGCATCTTCCATCTGTGCCAAATGCAGTACAGTCGTGGCAAGTGCATGGGAGAACAGAGTAACTAAATTCCCAGGTTTCTGGCCTAAGGACTGAAACAGGGGAGCTCAAGGAACTTAAAAGTAGCAGGGAGATTGCAAAAAGAGGAGTTTGGAAACATAAGCCCATAAAAGTTTTTTACGAAATCCTGGACTTACCTCTGAACATGGATCCAATCCTGAACACCACCGAAGACTTTGAGAACTGAACTGAAAGAGAGACTCTGTCTAAATCTCAGACCAGCTGCTACATGATGCATCCGCAGGACACACCTGAACAGTGTGGCCAAAGCTTTGAAAGTAAAACTGATTGTGAAACCACAACCAAAAGAACCTTCAGTCTTTTAAAAGTTGAACCATTTGGGTCAGTTGTCCAAAATAAAAATATCAACATGATCTATAGGATTTAGAAAAGACCTAGAGTCTCATAACACAACATTCAAAACATCCAGTATACAGTCCAAAATTACCGAGCATATGAAGAACCAGGAAAATCTCAATTGATGTGGGAAAAAAATGAGTAGACATCAAAGCCAGGAAGGCCCAGATGTTGAAATTATCTGACAAAGACAAACATATTTTAAAATGCTCCAAGCAATAAAGGCAAATATCCCTGAAATGAATGAAAACAGAAAGTATCTACACAGAAAACAGAAAATATATAAAAAAGAATTAAATGGAAATTTTAGAACTGAAAAATAGAATAATCACAAAAGAAAATCTTACTGGACACACTTAATAATGTAATGGAGGCAACAGAAGAAGGAGTCAAAGAGTCAGTGGAATTGAAGACAGATCAATAGAAATCATCTATATATGCAGCAGAGATAAAAGAAAAAGAACAGCGCCTCAGGGACCTTGCTGTCCCCAGAGATAATACCAAAAGATCTAACATTTATGTCATCAGAGTCCCAGAAGGAGAACAGTAAGAATATGGTGCAGGAAAAATGTTTGAAAAAATCATGGTTGAAAACTTTTCTAATATGGCAAATAACAAACCTAAAAATTCAAGGAGCTCACAAAATTCCAAGTAAAATAAATGCAACGATATGCTCAAACATCACAATCAAACTGCTGAAAACTAAAGGCAATGAACAAAGTGTTGAAAGTAGACAGAGAAAAATGATGCCTTACTCATAGAGAAAAAGCAATTTGAATGACTGTGAATTTCTCACCAGAAATCACAGAGGCTGAAAGGAAGTAGCACATTTTAAAAATGCTTTTAAAAAAGGAAAAAAAGAAAAGAATTTTATGTGTAGAGTAAATATCCTCCAGAAAAGAAAATGAAATAAAGATATTCTCAGATGCTGAAAAATTAAGAGATTTTATTGCTAGCAAACTGACTCTGATACCAAAAGAAACTGGAACATCAATATTTTAAAAAGAGCAACATAAGTGATAAATGTCTGAGTAAATAAAGTAGACTGAGTTATTTAAAAAGTGTTTGAAGTTTGAAAGCAAAAATTATGAAATTATCTGAATAGTTTAATATATGATGATATAATATATAAGAAAGTGCCAACACAAAAGCAAGGGAGATGAAGGGACTTAAAAGACAGTAGGATTTCTACATTCCGTGAAAAGTGGTACAATACTGTTTCTAAATGTGTCAAATGTTAAGCATGCCCTAAAGCAATACTTAAAAACTATGCAAATAAATGTAGAAAAAAACCAGAGTAGACAAGTTAAAATGGAATACTATAAGATATTCAAATAACTCAAGAGAAAGCAGAAAAGGGGAAACAAACAAAAAAAGAGGAAATAAACAGAAAATAAATATTAATATGGTATACCTAAACCGAAACATATCAATATTTACATTAAGTATAAAGGCTCTAAATTATAGAGGTTGGCAAACTTTTTCCGTAAAAGTCCAGATAATAAATATTTTCACTTTTGTGGCCAGGGTGTCACAACTGTTCAACTTGCCCATTGTAGCACAAAAGCAGTCATAAACAAAGCATAAATAAGTGTTTTGGCTGTGTTCCAAACCTTATTGATTAAACACCAAGCACAGGCAGTGAGCTGCATTTGGCCCATGGATGGGCTATAGGTTGGTGGTTCCTGTCCCAAACAAATTAATTAAAAGACAGATTGTCAGAATAGATAAATAATCATGGCCAAACTGTATGCTATCTGTAAGAAACTCACTTCAAATATAATGGCATAAGTAGACAAAAAGTAAAAGGGTGGAAAAATTATACCATTAATCAAAATGGAGCTGAGGTGGCTCTATTAATATCAAACAAAGAAATCTTATAGCAAAAAATTTGCCATCAATAAATAGGGACACTACATAATGATAAAAGGATCCATTCACCAAGAAGACATAATGCTCTTTGATGTCAATGAACCTTACGATAAAGCTTCAAAATACATGAAGCAAAAACTTTAGAACTGAAAGCCGAAATATAAAAATGTATAATTGTAGTCAGAGATGTAAACACTTCTTAATAAACAATGTAATTATTGTAGTAAAATTACCAAGGATATAGAAGAACTGAACATTATCAACTAATTGCATCTAATTGATGTTAATAGAAACATTACGTGACAGAAATATTAACAACAGCAAGTTGAATATAGCAACACATGAAAAGAATAATCTACCATGGCCAAGAAGAATTCCAACATTTAGAACCGGACAAAATACAATGGAGTTGTTCAAATTGGGAAAGGAGTACGTCAAGGGTATATATTGTCACCCTGCTTATTTAACTTATATGCAGAGTACATCATGCAAAACGCTGGGCTTGATGTAGCACAAGCTGAAATCAAGATCGCCAGAAGAAATATCAATAATCTCAGATGTGCAGATGACACCACCCTTTTGGCAGAAACTAAAGAGGTATTAAAGAGCTTCTTGATGAAGGTGAAAGAGGAGAGTGAAAAAGCTGGCTTAAAACTCAATATTCAAAAAACTAAGATCATGGTATCTGGTCCCATCACTTCATGGCAAACAGATAGGGGAAAAAATGGAAGCAGTGACAGACTTTATTTTCTTGGGCTCCAAAATCACCGCAAATTCAAAGACGCTTGCTCCTTGGAAGAAAAGCTATGACAAATCTAGACAGCGTATTATAAAGCAGAGACATCATGTTGCCAACAAAGGTCCATCTAGTAAAAGCTATGGTTTTTCCAGTAGTCATATGTGGATGTGAGTGTTGGACGGTAGAGAAGGCTGAGCACCAAAGAAATGATGCTTTTGAACGGTGGTATTGGAGAAGACTTGAGAATCTTAGGACAGAGATCAAATCAGTCAACCTTAAAGCTAATCAATTCTGAATATTCGTGAGAAGTATTGACGCTGAAGCTGAAGTTCCAATACTTTGGCCACCTGATCCATGTAGCTGACTCATTGGAAAAGACCGTGATGCTGGAAAGATTGAGGGCAGGAGGAGAAGGAGGTGACAAGGATGATATGCTTGGATGGCATCATCAACTCAATGGACATGAGTTTGAGCAAACTCTGGGAGACAGTGAAGGACACGCAAGCCTGGTATGCTACAGTCCATGGGGTCACAAAGAGTCTCACATGACTGAATGACAGAACAACACCAACAAGGAAAGTTTATCACAGGGATGCAAAGCTGATTCAATATTAAAAATCAATCCATGCAATCTACTACATCAGCATCCTTTTCAAGTACATTTTGAACATTCACCGAGGTAGATTATATTCTGAGTGACAAAAGAAACCTTAAGAAAATTTTAAAAAAGGAAATAAAATAAAAGTCTATTCTCTGACAATAATATGATAAAGCTAGAAATAAATAGGAGAATAGTAAAAGGAAAATCTCTAAATACTGGGAAATTAAGTGATTTGCATCTAAATGAGCCACAGGTCAAAAGGAAGTCTTCAGGAAGATAAGCAAAGATTTAAAACTGAACAAAAATAAAATACAACATAACAGAAACTGTGGGGTGAAGATAAAGCAGTGTGTGTGTGTGCGCTAGTCACTCAGGTATGCCTGACTCTTTGCAACCCCATGGACTGTAGCCCCCCAATCCTCTAACCATGGGATTTTCCAGGCAAGAATACTAGAGTGGATTGCCATTTCCTTCTCCAGGGGATCTTCCCGACCTTGGAATAGAACCTGGGTCTCCTTCATTGCAGGCAGCTTGTTTACCAGCTGAGCCATCAGGGAAACCCTACTTAGAGGGAAATTATAGCATTAAATGCTTATATCGAAAAGAAAGATCTTATATCAATAATCTAAGCTTCCTTCTTAAGAAGCTAAAAAAAAGCAAAATGAACACAAAGCAAGTTAAAGGGAGAAAATAATGAAGATAAAGGCAGAAATCAATAAAATTTAAACCATGAAAACAATAGAGAAAATCAATGAAACAAAGAGCTGATTCTTTGGAAAGATCTATAAAATTAATAAATGTCTATTAATATTAACCCCCCCCAAAAGAGAGAAAACATTATTTATGAACTGTAGGAATAAAAAAAGGTTATCACAATTGTCACCAGATATCTCATAACTATTAAAGAAATTGAATTCATAGTTTTAAAACTTCTGCAAGAAGTCTCCAGGCCTAGATAATTTCACTGGAGAATTTTACCAAACATTTAAAGAAATAAAACCATTCTATGTAATCTTTTCTAACAAGTAAAAAGGGGAAAAACATTTCTTGAGTCATTTTATGAGGCTGGTGACTTAGCAGCAGCAGCAGCAGCAGCATTATACTGACACCAAAATCAGACGAAGACAGTACAGCCAGTTCAGTCGCTCAGTCGTGTCCGACTCTTTGCGACCCCATGAACCGCAGCATGCCAGGCCTCCCTGTCCATCACCAACTCCTGGAGTTCACTCAGACTCATGGCCATCTAGTCGGTGATGCCATCCAGCCATCTCATCCTCTGTCATCCCCTTCTCCCCCTGCCCCCAATTCCTCCCAGTATCAGAGTCTTTTCCAAAGAGTCAGCTCTTCACATGAGGTGGCCAAAGTACTGGAATTTCAGCTTTAGCATCATTCCTTCCAAAGAACACCCAGGACTGATCTCCTTTAGAATGGACTGGTTGGATCTCCTTGCAGTCCAAGGGACTCTCAAGAGCCTTCTCCAACACCACAATTCAAAAGCATCAATTCTTTGGCGCTCAGCTTTCTTCATAGTCCAACTCTCACATCCATACGTGAGTACTGGAAAAACCATAGCCTTGACTAGATGGACCTTTGTTGGCAAAGTAATGTCTCTGCTTTTGAATATGCTATCTAGGTTGGTCATAACTTTCCTTCCAAGGAGTAAGTGTCTTTTAATTTCATGGCTGCAATCACCATCTGCAGTGATTTTGGAGCCCCCAAAAATAAAGTCTGCCACTGTTTCCACTGTTTCCCCATCTATTTCCCATGAAGTGATGGGACCAGATGCCATGATCTTAGTTTTCTGAATACAACAACAACTAAATGCCTACAGACCAGTATCACTCATAAACAAATCCTCAAAAATATTAGCAAATTAAATCTAGCAAAATATGAAAAGAATAATATGCATGACCACGTCAGCTTTGTCTCAGGAATGCAAAGCTGGTTCAGTGTTCCAAATCTATCAACATAGTTCACCATATTAACAGTCTAAAGATGAAAACTCTTATGGTCATATCAATTGACATAGAGAAATCATTTTAGGAAGTTCAACATTAAGGAAACTTTCTCAGTGTGATAAAGGGCATCTGTAAAAACACACAACTAACATTTTACCTAATGGGGAAATGCTGAATGTTTTTCTAAGATCAGTAATAAGACAAGCATAATTTTAGGCATGCATATTAGATGGCTGAAACTCTAAAGCAAAGCAAAGAGTCTATTATTCAAGCCAGGATAATGGTTACCTCTGGGAAAAGAGGTAGAGAAGGGGTTGCAATTCGAAGGGGCACAGAGGCATCTTCTGAATGTTGGCAGTACTGTTATTTATTTTTTGACCTAATGGTATTTTCATCAGTGTTTACATCACAGTTTGTTGCGTATTTATCTTTTGCACTTTCCTGTATTTCCATTATATTTTTCAAGGCAGTGTTATAGAAAAGAATTAATATTAAAAAAAATTTAGAATGTTACTTTCTTTAGAGAGAATTTTCTCTTTAGAAAGAATAATTTAGTATGATACTCCTTGTAACTTTATATTTTTATTTTACTTTGCTTTTTAAAGCCAGAACATTTATTGCTTGACTAATCATTGAAATCCTTAAGATGAACTGGATACCTCGACAGCTGCCCCTTTGGGTTTAAGTGTTGTTCCTTCATGGAATCCATGCCTGAATCTGCCGTGTACAGATTTTAGGTGCCGCATTTGACCAGTCCCGGTGGTATTTCGTCTTTTAGCTTTGCCACTCCAGTTATCCTCTCTCTTTTGTTTGGCAGGATAGCCACATTTGCCGCAGGTTGACTTCTGAGGGTGGCGGGCTTTAGAGCCCCAGCAGCAGCACAGTGTGTGTGCCTTATTCTGATGCTTCCAAATAATGAGGTTCCCTTTGCTCTGCCCAACTTTCTATATTTTTAATATTAACTCTGCTGCTGCTGCTGCTAAGTCACTTCAGTCGTGTCTGACTCTGTGAGAACCCATAGACGGCAGCCCACCAGGCTCCGCCATCCCTGGGATTCTCCAGGCAAGAACACTGGAGGGGGTTGCCATTTCCTTCTCCAATGCATGAAAGTGAAAGGTGAAAGTGAAGTCACTCAGTGGTATCCGACTCTTAGCGACCCCATGGACTGCAGCCTACCAGGCTCCTCCATCCATGGGGGTTTCCAGGCAAGAGTACTGGAGTGGGGTGCCATTGCCTTGTCCCATATTAACGCTAACAGTTTATAAATACCTGAAGTAAAAAATTGCCCTCTGGAGATTTTATTGTAATCAAACCAAAGTCATAGTTTTAACTACTCAGCATGGAACTTGCTTACCTCCTGAGGTTTGGTTTTCTCACCAGTACAGCGAGGAGTGGGCTAGAAAGTCTTTTCTGGTTGTGGGTGGGGCCCCAGGGCAGGAAGAACACAGGGGATCTGCTAGCAAGCTTCTTAGTCTGTTCTCAGCTTCAATCCAACCCTTTCTGATTGAAAAAGTGTCAAAAATTGGCTAATTATCTAAAAGCTTTTTATATAAGTTCCTTAAAATTTTATTTATAGTAAAGTCATTTAATATCATTAAGATAATTCCATGTGCATGTAAAAAGAAAAAAACTTATTTTAAATTCCAGTGATGGTTCAAAATGTCTGTCCTATTTTTTTAGGTTTCCACTTGCTTAAAATAGTATTTAAAATAAAAAATTGAACCCAAGGGCCAATAGGAATTTGGAAAAACAAGCATGGATAGAAAATTAAGAATGTGTAAAAGTCCTGTAACTAAATCCTAATTTGTATCTGTATTATGGAGAAAACATAAAGTTATGGAAGCAGGCTTTAGCAAAAGTACAGATAATAACCTCAACCCTTTTTTTCTAGAATTGGAAAAAATGACTTAAAGCTTGAATTTTTATTATGAATGGTCATGTATTTAAAAAATTTTAAAGGTCTTACTTTGGGAGCNGGGAGCGATATGGGGTTTTTCTAAAATATATAAAATAGTAGCCTATCTTTGTGTTTTATTATACATGATAAAGTTTTAAATTTGTAGGTAGTAAAATGTAGAATTCCCTACTCTGTGATTCCTTTTAATCTTTGCCTAGAAAGTAGTTCCTCATTCATTTCTCATTCATTTAATTAATCTTTCATTTATTTAATAAATACTGAACATTTAATATGTTCTAGGTATACATCAGAAAACAAAATAGACAATATTTCCTACCCTCTTGGACCTTACTTGTAGAGGAAGTAGATGAGAAAACATAATTAATAAGTACATTATTTGATGTGTTAGAAGGTAGGAAGTGCCATGAGGGGAAGAAGAAGTAAAGCAGAGCTATGCAGATCAATAGTGAGAGGAGGTAGGGGATTGTAATTATAAACAAGGGACGATCAGAGTAGAACTCGTTTAAAAAGGCTATTTGAACATGATATTTAAAGGAAGTGAGTGAATAAGGCATGCAGATATTTGGGGGAAGAATCTTCTAGGTGACGGGAATAACATAAACAAAGTTTCTGAGGTCAGAGGTTGCCTGGATTGTTGAAGGGACAGCATGGAGTCCACCATGGCTGGAGCAGAGTGACAAGGTGGGAGATTAAGAGGGGTAAGGGGACTCTTGCGAGACTCTAAGAAGTCTGACATTCACTGTGAATAAAATGGGAGCCATTGAAAGGCTCATAATGTAACTTGGGTTTTGACAGGGTCACTCTAGCTGTTCTGAAAATGACCGTAGGGAGACAAGAATAGAAGCAGAGTGACCTGTTAAAAGACTATTACAATAATCCTGGCGAGATGTGAGTGTGACCCGGATCATAGTGTAACAACAGTGGAAGTAGTAACAAGTGGTCAAGTTTTGGATATATGGCGAAGGTAGAATTCCAGTGGAAGAATGGATTTTTTCTCAGCTGAGATGAAGAAGACTATGGGTGGAAAAGAGATGGATAAGATTATTTTCGTTTTTGACATCTTAAATTAGGTGCCCATTTGATATTACAGTAAGTCCCTTTTGTACATACAAACCTTCAAGTTGAGAACTTTCAAAACTGTGAATATGCATTCTGTCAGTGCCAGGCATGAATGAAACTGCAGCTTGCCCTCCGTGACCTTCCCTGGTGGCCAGCTGGTAAGGAATCTGCCTGCAATGTGGGAGACCTGGGTTCGACCCCTGAGTTGGGAAGATCCCCTGGAGAAGGGTATGGCTACCCACTCTAGTATTCTGGCCTGGAGAATTCCATGGGCTGTGTAGCACGGGGTCTCAAAGTGTCATATATGACTCAGCGATTTTCACCACTCACTCTCTCTCCTGCTGATGATCCTTCAGGTCTACCATCTCCCACCTCCTCTCCCTCCTCTAGTCAGTAGCTCTTCTTGTCTGTTCACTTGACGCCAACTCATATATACCAGCTGTTGTACTGTACTGCTGCACTTTTTAAAGTCCTGTACTATAAGGTTAAAAACATTTTCCTTATTTTTTGTGCTTTTTTTGTATTATTTGTGTGAAAGTATTAATAAACCTATTAAAGTACAGTACTATGTGTTAGTTGGGTACCTCTGCTACCTTTGTTTGACTTAAACAATTAAACTGGACTCATGAACACACTCTAGGAACTGAACTCATTTGTATGTAGGGGACTTACTGTAAATGACAACGTTGAGTACTGGACTGGACTGAATAGCATCCCCTCAAAATCAGGTCCACTCAGAACTTCAGAATATGGCCTTATTTGGAAATAGGATCTTTGCAAATGTAATTATTTAAATTACATTAATCATACTGGATTAAGATCAGTTCTAATCCTGTGACAGATGTCCTTATGTGAAGGCGAGGTGAACACACAGGGACACACAAGAGACAGTACAATGTGAGGACAGAGGCAGAGACTGGAGCAACGTGTCTATAAATTATTAATAAGACATGCCTGAGATTGCCTGCAAGTACCAGATGCTTTGAGAGAGACACAGAGCAGCTTCTCTCTCAACGTCTCCAGCAGCCAACCCTGCTGATATCTTGATTTCAGATTTCTGGCCTTCTGAACTGTGAGCAAATAAATTTGAGTTTTATGCCACTCAGTTTGTAGTAATTTGTTAGGGCAACGCTAAGTGAGCAAGTGAAAACATGAGTAAAGTTTAGGGAAAAGATCTGGACTGGAGATATAAATTTGTGTATTGAAATCATATAGATAATATTTAAAGCCTTGAAATTCAGTTTCAAGTAAATGACATAATTAGGCTGGGGAAGAGATCCAAATTCTGAGCCATGGGGCCCTCAACATTCATAGTTTGAGACGATGAAGAGGAACCAGGTAAAGAAAGTGACCAATGCAGTAGAAGGAAAAGCATGAGTGTGGTATCCTCAAGTTAAACAGAGTCTATTTAGGGACTTCCCTGGTGGTCCATTGGTTAAGAATCTGAGTTGCAATGCAGAGGACATGGGTTCAATTCCTGGTTGGGGAACTAAGATCCCACATGCCTCGGGGCATCTAAGCCAGCGAGCGT
The DNA here is from genome assembly GCA_006410935.1 of Redunca redunca. NCBI lineage: Eukaryota > Metazoa > Chordata > Mammalia > Artiodactyla > Bovidae > Redunca > Redunca redunca. The sequence continues at coordinate 65,170 of SJYQ01009719.1, read as the reverse complement.
GCCACAACTACTGAGCCTGTGACCCACTAGAGAGTCTGTGCACTGGAACGAGGACCCCACGTGCTGCAAATAAGACCAGGTGCAGCCAAATAAATAAACAAAAGAGTCTATTTAGATGGAGTACCATCAGCTAAAAACAAGCAAGATGAAAAATTGGAAATTAGTATTGAATTGATTAATACAGTGGTCATTTGGCAAGTTTCATAAAGAGAGTTTTGTTGGAGTGCTGGCAGATAAAACCTGATTTGGAATGGATTTAGGGGAGAATGTGGGGAAAAAAACTATAAACAACGATCCTCAACAAGACAAGTAGCAAAAGAAAGTAATTTTGTTGTAAAAAGGAGCAGTCAGCGAACCGGTTAAGACTCTGCCCTTCCACTGCAGCGGGTGTGGCTTCAATCCCGGTCAGGGAAGTAGGATCTGACATGCCTCCCTGTGCAGCCAAAAACAAACAGAACAAGAAAACTGCAAAAAAGAGGAGCCAAAATAGAGTTTATGGGAAAATGTCAATAAGTGGGGTCATGAGAGGGCTATTTTAAAAGTGGAAAAATAACAGCATGTTTATATGAAGAAGCGAGTGATGCAAAAGAGAGATGAAAACCCATCCATATAAGAGACGCAGAGAATGAGTGATGTCCTTGGATAGGGGAGAAGGTATGAGATCTGGGACAAAACGGTCCAAAATGGTAACAAGGAACCACAGCTGGCTTCTGAGCACTTGAAATGTGGCAAGTCCTATACCAGATTTCACAGACTTAGTATGAGCAAATGAATGCAAAATATCTTGTTAAAAACTTTAATGTTAATTATACATTCAAATGATATTTGGGATATACTGAGTTAAATGAGAGGTGCTATTAAAATTATTTTCACATATTCTTTTTACCTTTTTATATTGGTACTAGAAAATTTTTAATTCTACATGTGACTCACATTACATTTCTTTAAATTTTTTTTTAATTTTTCATTTTTTGGCTGCATTATGTACATGTACATGTAGGGTCTTAGTTCTCTGACCAAGGATTGAACCTGTGCCCCCTGCTTTAGAAGCATGGAGTCTTAAACCACTGGACCACCAGCAAAGTCCCTCACATTACATTCCTATTGGATGAGCTACCCTATGGCCCAAGTGAAGGAACTGCCCTCCTAGAGAAGCAGGATAATTTGTCTCAAATAATGAGAGGGAAAACAGAGTATAGGGGAAAAACTTGGTTGGTGAGTAGAGGGGGTGGTGGGAAATTGAAATAGCTTCAGTTTTCCCAGTGAATGAAGAAACAAAAGTGTCCATAAATTGAGTTCTATTAATTTGTATTGAAGTCATTTTGGTATAGGATATAAAGCAAGAATCTAAATAGATTTTTTTCCCTTTCCACACCACTTATTGGGTAAAGTTTCTTCCCCACTGATGTGTGATGCCCTGCTTTTCATAATATAAATGCAATTTGTTTGTGAGATGTCTGTTTCATCAATCTGAATTAATTGATTTAATTATTGTAACTGTTGAAGGGATTCAGAACATGACACTTCAAATATGCCACTTTGGTGTATTGATTATTTTCAGCTGAAGGCACTTGAGAAACACAGAGACATAAGGGGTTCTGTGCTCTCCTATTTTCTGCCTAAAAGCAGGTCACAAAATTCCCCAAGAGAAAGGTGCCGTCACTGTACCAGAAGAGAAGATCATTCATAGACTGGAAAGCCAACACTGAAATGGATCTGTATAATCCTACTCAAATAACCCTGATATTCCCCTAATTTTCCCCATAGATTTCCTAGTCACTTTCTCACAGCTTATTGTCCCCTAGCCCAAACCTCTTTGATTTGTCACTTCCCCACAAATTTCTTGTTTCTTTGTTTAAAAGTATACAAGTTCTCAGTTCTATTTCTTTTTCTTCATGAGACTCCCAGGTACATGCAAAAACGGTGAATGCAATTTGTAAGATTTTTTCCTGTCTGTGCCAGTTTAATCCTCAGGTGCAGGCACAGATCCTGAAAGGTAGATGAAAGTTCTTGCTCCCCTATACTCTATAACATGCTCTGTATGTTAGGATTGTCTCTATCCCCCCTTCTTTTTCACAAAAGTATATTCTTCAGTATACTTGCTTGTTACATAATTCCAAATGAAATTTTAAGATGTTTTTCCAGGTTCCAAAAATTGTAAAGTAGAGATTTTGCCTCAGTTCAGTTCAGTTCAGTGACTCAGTTGGTTTTGTCAGTTGTCATGGTGGAGAGTTCTGACAAAATGTGGTTCACCAGAGAAGGGAATGGCAAGCCACGTCAGTATTCTTGCCTTGAGAACCCCATGAAGAGTATGAAAAGAGATTTTGCCTGGCATTACTCTAGTTTAAGAAAAAGTGACATCTCTGCAATATCCTGTTTTGCCGTTCAGTATCTTGGGTATCAGTTCAGTTCAGTTCAGTTCAGTAGCTCAGTCGTGTCCGACTCTTTGTGACCCCATGAATGTGACCCCATGAATCGCAGCACGCCAGGCCTCCCTGTCCATCACCAACTCCCGGAGTTCACTCAGACTCATGTCCATCGAGTCAGTGATGCCATCCAGCCATCTCATCCTCCATTGTCCCCTTCTTCTCCTGCCCACAATCCCTCCCAGCATCAAAGTCTTTTCCAATGAGTCAACTCTTTGCATGAGGTGGCCAAAGTACTGGAGTTTCAGCTTTAGCATCATTCCTTCCAAAGAAATCCCAGGGTTGATCTCCTTCAGAATGGACTGGTTGGATCTCCTTGCAGTCCAAGGGACTCTCAAGAGTCTTCTCCAACACCACAGTTCAAAAGCATCAATTCTTCAGCACTCAGCCTTCTTCACAGTCCAACTCTCATATCCATACATGACTACTGGAAAAACCATAGCCTTGACTAGACGGACTTTTGTTGGCAAAGTAGTATCTCTGCTTTTCAATATGTTATCTAGGTTGCTCATAACTTTTCTTCCAAGGAGTGTCTTTTAATTTCATGGCTGCAACCACCATCTGCAGTGATTTTGAAGTCCAAAAAAATAAAGTCTGACACTGTTTCCACTGTTTCTCCATCTATTTCCCATGGAGTGATGGGACCAGATGCCATGATCTTAGTTTTCTGAATGTTGAGCTTTAAGCCAACTTTTTCACTCTCCTCTTTTACTTTCATCAAGAGCTTTTTTAGTTCCTCTTCACTTTCTGCCATAAGGGTGGTGTTATCTGCATATCTGAGGTTATTGATATTTCTCCTGGCAATCTCGATTCCAGCTTGTGTTTCTTCCAGTCCAGCATTTCTCATGATGTACTCTGCATATAATTTAAATAAGCAGGGTGTCTTGGTATACCTTTCATTTTCCTCAAATTCATTTTCTCTCTCCGCAATTTTATAGTTTTCCTCATATAGGTGCTACACATTTCTTTATATTTCTTAGGATTTTGATTTGGTGCTTGTTATGACATTTACAAATGTATCCTTTTTTTCTCCATTACAATTTCTATTTGGTAAGTCCTGATGGACTGGAACATGCTGAACTTTTGTATCTAAAGCTTGTATTTACTCTCTACCGCTTGTCAATGACCTATTATGTTCCATGAGGAAACTGAGATTAATTAAAGTATTATTTTAATAGTTTTTTAGTTGATTTTCTGAGGTTTTCTCTATATGCAGATAAGTGATCAGCATAAAATGATAACCGTGTCTCTATCTCTTCAATAATCACATCTTTTACTTCCTTCGTTTCGTTTCAGGGCAAGCTAGACATCATTTAAACCTCTTTTAATATCTGGGGCACATCATTATGGAGATAGCAGTAATGATAAATTATATAGGGCTGTTCTACTCCAGGTTGAAACTGCTGCCACTACTGTTAATTTCTCGGGTATCACATCTGTTAGAGTCCCCAGCTACTCCACCTTGCTTATTCTATAGCTTCTAACCTGATATAAATAATAAATTGTTAAAACAATATGCTTAATTTTAGACTATTTTCCCATTTGGGTTGGTGGAGTGTTTCACTGGAAAGTGGTGTCTCTGGCAGCTGTTACAATGTGCAGAGACACTTTCTTGCTCACTCTAAACACTTGAAATTACCAAAAGTATACCCTCTGGACAAGGGAATGTTCTTGTATGACTGTGTTTCATTTTAAAAAGTCACCAGGATGTGAGTTAGGAGACATGGATTCCCGGTTTATTAACTTGCAATAATTTGTCACTTCATCCTCTGGGTCTCTCATCTATCAGTTGGCTGTGAATAGGATACAGTATTAATATTATCCATTTTTACAAATAGCATGTCACAGGTTTCTAAACTTTTTTCACACACATTATTCATTTTTTCCTTCTAATAACCTGTAAGCGATCAGGTCAGGGACTATCATTCCCATTTTACAGATGGGAAGACTGAAGCACAGGAAACTGGGTTAAACAGACTCACAGGGGTTTGGGTTGCACAGGAGACTATGTTGTACAGACTCTAGGTTTCTAGATGTTGAGCCTGACCTAGAACCTGTTTTCTAGTTCACTGTGTTCTTTGGATGAAAATCCTTAAAATCCATCAGAGCCTATTCCTTTAGTATGTCTAGTTAGCTGGTAAACCTACCATTAGTAGATCTGGCAGACTTGTATGGGGATATGCAGGACGTGGTTCCTCTGATCTCCAGCACCCTAGACTGGGGTACTCCTAATCTCAGTGTGGATCCTTTCCAAAGCACTAACTAGTTCATTATTCTCTGGGCCTGGGGTCTGGTTTTACTGGGAGTGTGTGTGAGGACTTTAGGGCCAATTGAAAAGTGGGAGGGCACAGTCCTCAAGACAGTTCTCATTTCTGACACCAACTGCAAGTTCAAGGGGCTCCCCAAACCACTCTCTGGTTTGGAGTTCTCTAGAAAGATGCACAGAACTCACTGAGAAGTGGTCGAGTCACAGTTATGATTTATAACTGGGAAGGGATACATATATTAAGATTAGCCACAGGAAGATACCCAGAGAGTCGAGTCTCGGGGTTTGAAATGCAGAGCTTGTGTGGTCTTCTTTTCTCTCTGGGGAGCCAGAGGCACAATAATATCAACATGTGATGATATGCACAGAGTACCGGCAACCAGAGAGGCTGAGGTGTCTAGTTTTTACTGAGGTCCATTACATAGATGATAGGTCAAATGGTAGCTCAATTGGTAAAGAATCTGCCTGCAAGGCAAGAGACCAGGGTTCGGTCCCTGGGTTGGGAAGTTCCTCTGGAGAAGGGAATGGCAATCCATTCCAGTATTCTTGCCTGGAGAACTCCATGGACAGAGAAGCCTGGTGGGCTACAGTTCATGGGGTTGCAAAGAGTCGGACACGACTGAGCTACTAACACGTCCACAGCCCACATTACATAGATGCGACTGATCAGTTGCCCACGTGGTCAGTGTCCAGGTTCCTGATCCTGGGAGACCCAAAGCCTCTGCTCTGAGTCCTGCGGTTGGTCATTCTGGTGTGGCCTGCCCCATCCCAAATCACTTTATTGGATTATCTACTGCCCCCAGAAGAAGAAAGACATCGGAGATCACCTCCCAGCGGTTGAGGACAAAGGTCAGACCTCTTGCAATGGAGGTTAATTCTTCACTACACAGGGCAGCTGACAGCTCTTTGCTTCCTGTATAATGAAGAAGAGAGCTCAAGAGCTTCAGTTCAGGGGATCAGATATTTTTGAAAGAGAGTTTGCTTTGGCTGTGCCTGAAATGCTCTGCTCTTCAGCCCTCCGAGGGAAAATGAGCTCACCCCTCACTGAAAAAGCCCTTAACCAATCAGTAGCACAAACAGCATACCCCAGGAGGCCTCAGTTCTCTAATCAGCAACCTGAATCACACCGAGGAAATTGCCCTTAACATGTCATCCAAATTTTATGTAGATCCAAATGTTTCATTTAAATGTAAAACAAAGATAACAGAGTGTATCTGAGTGAAATGTGCCTCTCTTCCAATCATGCTGCTCTTTCCCTAGCACTCAAAATTCAAACCCCACTGAGAAGTTACCCTACATCACCTTCCCAGCCAGCAAAACTGCCACCAGAGAAAGGCAACTCTTCCTGAAACATTTCTCCGGCACGTATCTCCAGATACAAAGACTGTCAGTCAATGACAAAGAACCAGCGTGGTAACAGGCCCTAGACTAGCACTGTGGAGAACACAGGGGTGAATCAGTGAGGCAACCTGCCCTCCGAGATCTGGCAGTCTAGGAAGCCAGGGAAACACACAAAAATGACCTGAGGGTGGAGGGAAAGGTGTTGCCATATAGACTTACAGGGAAGGGAAATAACTTCTCCCTCAGAGCCTGGGACTCAGGCCCATGTCTTGTGGCAGAGAAGTCTTTCTCTGAGACCTAGTCCTGGAACATCTATTTTTCTTTGCAACTGAAACCAAACCCTGGACCTCACAGGACCTGATACTGAGCAGGGCCCTGTGGGGCTTTTGGGCACAACGCCTTTCTGTGTCCCTCATTTCTTTGATTATAGAAAACAGTCTTCATTCAGCCTCCATGACCTTCCCTGAGTTCTAACCGGTAGATTCAAGCAGATGTTAATTAAGGAAGGGAGGCGGGGAGATACCAGAGAGAAACAAATGGTCAAGAGCAGTCCTGGGGTAAGATCCTGATTCTCCATCAATGCATACACATATAACAATATCTTTGAGTTATTTTGCAAACACTGAAACCCAAGGTGGGAGAAATTAATGATTCACAATGGTAGGCTGCCCACAAGCATATAGACCCCAGACCAGTTGGACCCACTTCTCACTATTTTTGTGGCTGAGTCCAAGCTTGCTCTGCTAGCCACATGACGGGCCAATAAAATCAGAGAGGAGGTATTGAGGCAAGGAATATAAGTTTATTTGGAAAGCTGACTGACTGAGAAGATGGCAGACTAATGTCTCAAAATGACCATCTTATCAGGGTCTGGATGCTGGTTTCTTTTATAGAACAGAGAGAGAGAAGAGGTGAGAAAGTAAAGTAAAAAGGCCATGTATCTTGCAGAACAGGAGGGGGTGTGTTAATTTCTTCTCTTTTGCAGCCATTCACAGGTGGGCTGGGTCAGAATGTCTCTAACAAAGGCACTTTAACAGGTAGAGGTGCAGGGTTCTCTGAGGCAGGCTGTTATGTGTGATTAAAATAACAAAAGCAACAAAAAGCAAAGATTAAAGTTAAAGAAACAGATTCAGCATGGAAGCAGAATTGGCTTCTCCCAGCAACATCTTCTCTAAACTGGGGCACACAGTTTTGAGGGCATTAGCCTGCTTTGGCTGGCAAAGTATATCCTTTTCTACCTCACCAAAAACTCTGTCTCCAAGATTCAATTTGACACCAGTGTAAAGAGAAGTTGAGTTTTCGACATCAGGCTCCACTGAGGTGTTTTTTGACAAAAGCACCTCAGTGCCCCCTGTTTCTTGTTTGTAGATAAAGGCTGTAGTCTCCTTGGTCTTTCCTGAGTCTCAAAGAGCAGACTTAAGCAGTTACTAGTAAGGGAGTAAGAGAAAGCAGAAACAAAGGAAAAGCAGTCAAGAAACAATAGTTCAATGACAAAAAGGGTCCTAGTTCCTCTTCAAGGGAGGAATAACAATTTGAAAACATATCTGAATTGTTCTTCAGGAATGAAGGCCCCCACACTCAGATGGGAGGATAGTGACTTCCTGCTAAGCACAAGTACAGAGACCCCAAACTGGTTGAAATCAAAACGTTGATGATTAAATAAGAATCCCAAACCATCAAACTATTACCTCATCACCAACAACCAATCAGAAAAAAGTCATGCTCCCTGCATTCCCCGCTCCAAATGTTATTTTTAAAAGACCTCCCCTGAAAATCATCTGGGAGGTTGAGGCTTTGAGCAAGAGCTGCTTGTTTTCCTTGCTTGGCATCTGCAATAAATGCTGTGCTTTCCTTCATTACAAACTGGTGTTGGTAAATTGGATTTTCTGTGCAGCATGTGAGTGGACCCAGGTTTGGTTTTATATCAAAATCAGGCTTCTTTTTGGAAATTCCAGCCAAAAAGATCAAGACACACCAATTCTATTCGCTGGAATAGAGGGTGTGAGTGAGTTAGGTGTTCTTAGCCATGCCTTTCTTCAGCTACTTCAGGGTGTCAACAGTGCCTGTGGTGGAGGGCTTAGCACACAAATGCAATAGGTCTAGGGTTGAATGTGATGCTGAAAGCCTAGCTTCTCTGTATGTTGGTGCCAAATGAAATCTTGGAGACAGAGTTTTGGGAGAAGTAGGAAAGGATAGCTGTATTACTTTGCCAGATAAAGGGGGCCACAGCAGGCTCATGCCTTCAAACCATGTGTCCCAACTTGGAGGAGACAGTGAGACGTTTCATATAATTGTTCAAAGAGTATGATCAGCTCATGGACATTCTTCTGACAGGTTGGTGGTGAGGTAAGTAGGATTCAGCTTCTTCAATCTTCAGGTCCAGCTGCTCTGGAGTCTACATGCTTGTGGGTAGCATATCAGTTCAGTTCAGCTCAGTCGCTCAGTTGTGTCCGACTCTTTGTGACCCTATGGACTGCAGCACACCAGGCTTCCCTGTTCATCACCAACTCCCGGAGCCTACTCAAACTCATGTCCATTGAGTCAGTGATGCCATCTAACCATCTCACCCTATGTTGTCCCCTTCTCCTCCTGCCTTCAGTCTTTCCCAGCATCAGGGTCTTTTGCAATGAGTCAGTTCTTCATATCATTTGGCCAAAGTATTGGAGTTTCAGCTTCAACATCAGTCCTTCCAATGAATATTCAGGACTGATTTCCTTTAGAATGGACTGGTTTGATCTCCTTGTAGTCCAAGGAACTCCCAAGAGTCTTCTTCAACACTCCAGTTCAAAAGCATCAATTCTTTGGCACTTAACTTTCTTTATAGTACAACTCTCACACCCATACATGACTACTGGAAAAATCATAGCTTTGAGTAGACGGACCTTTGTCGGTAAAGTAATGTCTCTGCTTTTTAAAATGCTGTCTAGGTTGGTTATAACTTTCCTTCCAGAGAACAAATGACTTTTAATTTCATGGCTGCAGTCACCATCTGCAGTAATTTTGGAGCCCCCCAAAATAAAGTCTCTCACTATTTCCATTGTTTACCCATCTATTTGCCATGAAGTGATGGGACTGGATGCCATGATCTTTGTTTTCTGAATGTTGAGTTTTAAGCCAACTTTTTCACTCCCCTCTTTCACTTTCATCAAGAGGCTCTTTAGTTCTTCACTTTCTGCCATAAGGGTGGTGTCATCTGCATATCTGAGGTTATTTATATTTCTCCTAGCAATCTTGATTCCAGCTTGTGCTTCACCCAGACCAGCATTTCGCATGATGTACTCTGCATTTAAGCTAAATAAGCAGGGTGACAATCTACAGCCTTGATGTACTCCTTTCCCAATTTGGAACCAGTCTGTTGTTCCATGTCTATTTCTAACTGTAGCTTCTTCACCTGCATACAGATTTCTCAGGAGGCAGGTCAGGTGGTCTGTTATTCCCATCTGTTTCAAGAATTTTCCACAGTATGTGGTGATCCACACAATCAAAGACTTTGGCATAGTCAATAAACCAGAAGTAGATGTTTTTCTGGAACTCTCTTGCTTTTTCAATGATCCAACGGATGTTGGCAAATTAATCTCTGATTCCTCTGCCTTCTCTAAATCCAACTTGAACATCTGGAAGTTCATGGGCAGCTATCATTAACTTCTCCCACCTGGAGGCGGTTTCAGTTCCAGAAAAACAGCTCAAAGATATTTTTGTGTGTATCCATTGATGGGGAAATAGGATCTTGCCCCAAGGCTGCTCTTGACTGTTTCTCCCTTGTCTCATATCCCCTCCCTTCCTTATTTAACTACTGCTTGAATTTGCCCATTGGAAGCCAGGGAAGGTCATGGAGGCTGAATGAAGGCTGTTTCCTGTAATCAAAGAAATGAGGAACACAGAAAGGCCTGGTGCCCATGATCCCCACAGAGCCTTCCCAGTATCAAATGAAGCCCTGGAGCTTTCTAAGTTGAGCTGCCATGATCTTTGGGGAGTGGTGGGAGACAGAGAGTGTGCGTTTCTAGAAAAACAAGACGCAGCACTGAGCTGTTAGCAAAGACACTCGCTTCTCTGTTTGCTTAATGGATGATAAAATTAAGTTCAAGGGTAAAGAGAGAACTGTTTTACTTATTAAATTCTCATTAGAATTTGCATATTAGACGACCTTTCTCAAAAGCCACAAAATGGTTTCACTTTTCTAGTAAAATAAAATGTGGTTAAGGTGGGTCTGAGGCGGTGAGGAGCTACTGCTATTATTAAAAACAAGAGACCCAGAAGCCCTGTCTCAGTCCATAAGCAAATTGTGGGCAGTTGCTTAACTGCTGCCTCAGTTTCCCCATCTGTCAAAAGCAGCCCAGAGCTCTGGCCACCTACCCCATCCCATCAACCAGCCACAACTTTCCAATGCTGTCATTTCCCTCCAGATCAGTCTGTTCTTTTATTTCTTTTGTCTTTTGTCTGTGATTAACATTGCTGTGAACATGTGCTCAGCTGGTCAGTCATGTCCAGCTCTCTGGGACCCCGTGGACTATAGCCCACCATGCTCCTCTGTCAGTGGAATTTCCTAAGCAAGAATACTGAAGTGGGTTGCCACGTCCCCCTCCAGGGTATCTTCCTGAACCAAGGATTGGCTCTGCATCTCCCGTGGCTCCTACATTGGCAGACAGATTTTTTTTTTTTTTTTTTTTTTACCACTGAGCTACTGGGAAGCCCTTAACATTGTTACTACTGCTTTATTTTTATTAACATTTGCCTCATTGTCTTTTCCCTTCCCTTTATTTTCAGTTCTAAGACATGGCTGACAACGTACTTCCTTCCCAGGGCTTACATTCAGCTTTCAAGGATGAGCTGCCTACTCACTCAACCCTGTAAATGAACTTGTCCTGTTATCTAAAAACTAGGTTCCTCTCTTGGTGGGTGAGAAGTCAAGAGACACAATCAAGCTAAAGCACAGGAGAAGGAAGGATTTATTCCTACTTGCAGCAAGTAAAGAAAACACTGAGGATCTTTTCCAAAGCAGTGTCTCTTAGACAGCAAAACTGGGGAAGTGTTAAGCTAAGGGAACATCCATATTCATGAAAGGGCCTGAGCAGAATTGGGGCCAAGGTCAGTAGAGTCCAGCTTTAGTTGACTGAAGTCAGAAGGGTCAAAAAGGACTTCCCAGGTGGTGCAGTTGTAAAGAATCTGCCCGCCAGTGCTGAAGACACCGTAAATCTGGGTTCTATCCCTGGGTTAGAAAGATCCGCTGGAGGAGGACATGGCAAGTTACTTCAGTATTCTTGCCTAAAGGATCCCACGGACAGAGGAGCCTGGGCCATTTCCTCCTCCAGGGGGTCTTCCCAACCCCGGGATCGGACCGCACCTCTTCTGTCTCCTGCAGCGGCGGCAGGCAGGTTCTTTACCACTAGCGCCACCTGGAAAGCCAAAGTTAAGCTTGTTACTGTTACTTTGAGCAGGGAGAGAACATCTGTAGGGGTCCTGGGCCTCAATCTGAGATCAAGAGAGGGAGTTCTGGGGCTTGTGCTTGCAGATGTCGGGAGGGGAGAGATCCCGGGAGCTGGGCTTGCTGTCAGGAAGCTGGGGAATTCTCTGATGGTTATTTCAGTAGGGCAGCCTAAAGGCAGCCTAAAGGTGAAAATGACAAAGAAGCGCGCTGTCCCTAATTTTAGCTGGGGGCAAGGATGTTTGTGTTTTGTCTGTGTTCACAATGGATTGCTGAAGGATCTTGTCCATATATTGATCCATCACAATCACAGAGTAGCCTTGTCTGATGCTGCCATTCGGTGTGGTTTGCCTTCAGTAGAACAGTAAATCCTAGCTGTCGTTGTGGCCAGCTGAGAGCAACTCCAATTCCACTCCCCAATGTCGGGGACTGCTTTCTCCCTTCTCAGCCTGGAGGGGCTTTGTGTTGTCCTCTGCCCAAGTTCATCCCTCCCCATCCTCAGAGCTGGAGAAACAGGAAGTGAACAAAATGGAAGGTGGTGCCCATGGTCAGGAAGCAGCCGTGCCCTTGCCCGACCCTGACTGGAGATGCTTCCTTACCTGTCCCTCCTGACTCTCTTGGGCTGCCTTACTTCCATCTTGCTCAAGCAGTCCTCTGCCCTTCCTTCTTTTCTCAACCTAAATCCTACCTAGACTTCCCAGGTGGCTCAGTGGTAAAGGATTTGCTTGCCAATGCAGGTTCAGTTTCTGGATTGGGAAGATCCCCTGTAGGCGGAAATGGAAACTCACTCCAAAATTCTTTCCTGGAAAATCCCATGGACAGAGGAGCCTGGTGGGCTACAGTCCATAGGGTCACAAAGAGACCCAAATGAGTGTACACACAAACCCTATCCAGACCAGATAGAGACAAACAGAGACCAGTGATGCGGTTCAGGATGCCGACATCAAAATATGGCTCCTTCTTATATTGACTATTTTAAGCTGAAAAAGTTTGAGAAAATGGCCCAAACAGGAATGTTACTCTGAGCTCCTTCCCACCTCACCCTGCTTCCTTGAGACAGGCATAAAACTCTCATGTGAGACATCCCCTCCCTGTACCTGGAGGAGAGGAACATGCTTGTCTCCAAAACAAGACAAAAGGATGCCAAGGAGAATCCTAACAAACAGGTCTTGCTAAGTTTCCCCAGTTACTACATTTCCCTGGCACTTCCTGCCCTATCCTATCTCCCATGGCTGTCCACTCTTCTCAAAGCCAGCATTGAAATACTCAAGTCTAGTTCTTTCCTCAGGTCTTCAATTCCTTACAAAGACTTCTGTGTCCCATAAAACTTATACTAAATACATTTGTATACCTTTTCTCCTGTTAATCTGTCTTTGCCAGTTTAATTTTCAGACCCAGTCAAGGCCCCTAAGAGGGCACAGGAGAACTTTTCCTTTCCTACACCAGAGGCAGCTTTCCCCTCTCTGACTACTGCTGAAAGCTCAGCTTCTCTGTACTCAGGTGTGTATGGAATCTCAGAGACACAGTTTTGGGTGAAGGAGACAGAGTTTATTAATTTGCCAGGCAAAGGGGACCACAGTGGGCTAATGCCCTCAAAACCATGTATTCCAACTTGGGGAAGATAGTGAGAAGTTCAATAATAGTTGTTCAAAGAGGGTGTGATCAGCCTGTGGACATTCTTCTGATGGGTTGATGGTGAGGTGAGTAGGAGTGAGCATCATCAACTGATGGGTTGATGGTGAGGTAAGTAGGAGTGAGCATCATCAACCTTCCAGTCTAACTGATCTGGCCTGTATGCTTTTGGGCTGCCTACCACTCATCCTTAACTTCTCCCACCTGGAGGGGATTTCAGTATCTGCAAAATAGCTCAGAGGTATTGTTCTGAGTATTAACTGGTGGGGAAATAGGACCTTGCTCCAGCGCTGTTTTTGACTGTTTCTCCCTGATCTTGCACCCCATCCCTTCCCTAATTAACAACTGTTTGAATCTGCCCATTGGAACTCAGAAAAGGTCATGGAAGCTGAATGAAGGCAAACAATCAAAGAAATGAGGGACACAGAAAGGCTTTGTGCCCAGGAGCCGCACAGGGCCCTGCCTGGTATCATAATGGCATGTTCCTTATGGTCATCACCCCATAGTATAGCCCCTAGTCATTTGGTAACTGCTTTACATGGATATGTTTGGTTTTTCCAGTTGCACTGTAGGTCTTAGTCTGACTGGTTCTTTTTCATCATTCATGGTTCAACTTAAATGTAACCCTGAGGAAGGACTTCCCAGCCGACCTTAAGTAAAATATACCCACACCTAGGCATTCGCTCCTTTAGTGTGTACACTCAGTTCAGTTCAGTTGCTCAGTCATGTCTGACTCTTTGAGACTCCATGGACTGCAGCTTGCCAGGCCTCCCTGTCCATTACCTACTCTCGGAGCTTCCTCAAACTCATGTCCATCGTGTCAGTGATACCATCCAACCATCTCACCCTCTGTCATCCCCTTCTCTTCCTGCTTTCAATCTTTCCCAGCATCAGGGTCTTTTCCAATGAGTCAGTTCTTTGCATCAGGTAGCCAAAGTATTGGAGCTTCAGCTTCAGCATCAAACTTTCCAGTGAAAATTCAGGACTGATTTCATTTAAGATTGACTGGTTTGATCTCCTTGCAGTCCAAGGGGCTCTCAAGAGTCTTCTCCAACACCACAGCTCAAAAACATCCATTCTTTGGCACTCAGCTTTCTTTATGGTCCAACTCTCACATCCATACATGACTACTGGAAAAACCATAGCTTTGACTAGACAGACCTTTGTTGGCAAAGTAATGTCTCTGCTTTTTAATGTGCTGACTAGGTTGGTCATAGCTTTTCTTCCAAGGAGCAAGCACCTTTTAATTTCATGGCTGCAGTCACCATCTGAATGATTTTGGAGCGAAAGAAAATAAAGTTTCTCACTATTTCCATTGTTTCCCCATCTATTTGGCATGAAGTGATGGGACCAGATGCCATGATTTTACTTTTTTGAATGTTGAGTTTTAAGCCAGATTTTTCACTCTCTTCTCTCACTTTCATCAAGAGGCTCTTCAGTTCGTCTTTGCTTTCTGCCATAAGGGTGGTGTCAGAAATGTTTGCATGCTCAGTTGCTAAATTGGGTCTGTTTGCGGCCCCAAGGACTGTAGCCTGCCAGGCTCCTCTAGCCATGGGATTCTCTAGGCAAGAATACTGGAGTGGGTTGCCATTTCCTTCCCCATGTGACCTTTTCTTCATTCATTGATCGCTATCTGAAATAATTTTTACTTATTTATTTTCACCAGCCACCTGAATGTTAGTTGTTTATAAAAGCAACTATTTTGTCTGTCTTGTTCATCCCTATACCTCCAAGATCTATTTTTAAATATAGGATTTTCTTTTCCAATTTTACCAAATCCAGTTTAAATTATAAACTGGAAAAATTCTATATAGGGTTAAATTCCTGATTCTACTGTTTCCTGAAGAACTTAATCTGATGAGGCTGAAATGAAAATAACAACAACTATGGGGAGAGGAATGTCAAATAAAATTTTCATTTGCTTATTTAGGTCTTCCCTTTCCTGTCTACTGTGACTTTTTATAGTTTTTTGTGGTCAGGAAGTTCCATTTTCATCAGCTGACCCTGACCTCTATATTGATTCAATTCAGCTGCTATTTATTAGGCAAATGTGTACAGAGTTCACAGCATCAAACCAGGCAAGGGCCAAACCATGGATGGAATGTCTCTGCTCCTGAAATAAGGGGTCTTATCATTCATGGGACTCTTTATACTTTCAACAAATGATTCTTTTGGCCTTTCAATTATCTGCTTAACTGTTTAGCTTTTGTTGGCAATCAGTATCTGTGAGTGGGGAAATGGTTGCACATAGTTTTGAGATTGAAAAATCTCACCTACCTACATCAGTTTAAATGGTTCTTGGTTGCAAAGTACTAAATATGGCTGTTCATTCATAAAAAACAATAAAATAGAACTCTCTGTACACAGAGAAATGGGTCTGGAAGTTACCCAGAATGCTCTCTGGGAAAGAAGCAAGACTTGAAAAGGAGAGTGAAGACTTTACCTGTGAAGTGTGAATTTTTTCCATAGTCGGAATACTTTTGTATGTTATTTATATAATTAAAATAATTTTAAAAAATAAGTGTGTGAAAGGAAAATGCATGTTAAATGTCCTCTTTTCAGATTCCATACCAAGCTCAAAAGTGAGAGAAGAGCTCAACTCTCAATGAGATAATACAGTTTCATGACATTCACAACTAGGAGAAAGGAGAGAAGTGATCCTGGCGGTCTTTAGTGATTCTTTTATAAGAAGCTGTGTGTTCCCAGCAGATGTTTTATTGATGACTCATGGTCCCCATCTCATTCCCCAAGCACTTTCAGTTCCCTACTGAGACTTTCCATCTCTTCCCGATGCTGTGTTCCCCTACTCTACAAAGCTACTATCTTGTACACTGCCAGTTTGTGACCTTTACTACTGCTGCTGACCGGACATTGATGGGAGGTCAGTTTTCATTTTTGTCAGTCATCCTGCTAGCCAAGCCCCTAGGATAGGCTAAGTCACTTCAGTCATGTCCGACTCCTTGTGACCCTATGGACTGTACAGCCCACAAGGCTCCTTTGTCCATGGGATTCTCCAGGCAAGAATACTAAATTGGGTTGCCATTTTCTCCTCCAGGGGATCTTTCACAAGCCTGAGGATTGAACCCATGTCTCTTATGTCTCCTGCATTGGCAGGTGGGTTCTTTACCACTATCCAAGCCCCATCCCCTCCTACAGACACTAGGCGTACCCTAAGCTCTTCTGGTGACTAGACCAGGCTAAAACCTTAACTCAAGGGCGGTCAAAACCTATAGCTTAGTTCACTGTCCATGATACTCTGGCATGAAAAGTCTTTCCAAACAAGAATCAGTTAGCTTCAGCCACCTAACTTCCAGGAATTAGAATTAAGAAACACTGAGAGGAGGGGCAGCTTGCAGTGAGAACTGTTCAGCGTATGTAAAAGAAGGAGGCTTTGAAGTAAAGCAGAGGCTGTGAGGAGCCATGAGCAGCCTGACCTCGAGAGGAAGCAGAATAGATGGATTCATGGACGGTTTAAGAAAACAACAAAATTCTGTAAAGCAATTATCCTTCAATAAAAAAGTAAATTTCAAAAAAAGAAAATATTGTGAGTAAATGTGGGAAAGGCGATCAACAGTGAAAGAGAATCAGAGTTGCCTAGAGGAGCAAATCTGCAGAGAGGAAGTGCAGCGGGTCCCGGAAGACACGGGAACTCCGTCATCTGACCTCCCGGAAGGCTCTTGGCATGTCCATGAGTTTCTCATTGCAGTCTCCTCCAGCCTGGCTCTGACACTATTCAGAGCTTCCTGAAACCTGGGTGTTCTGCTTTTCTGGGCTTCTCTGAGACTTGACCATGAGGCTGAGATCACTGTTTCCTCATTTTTATAGGATTAAATATAGCATGTTCTTCATGACTTGAGGTGATCTGAGTCTTTGGAGAAGGAAATGGAAACCCACTCCAGTATTCTTGCCTGGGAAATCCCATGGACAGAGGAGCCTGGGCAGGCTACAGTACACGGGGTTGCAAAGAGTCAGACACCATTTAGCTACTGAGCATGCGTGTGTTGAGTCTTATTCTTCAAATCTGGAGAACCTAACTCAAAGGGTCTCTTTGCCCTGCAGGTGTCCCCTTAGTCCAGAAGGTGGAATAGGTACAGCTGAGCATCCTGGAAAAGGCATAGTCTTCCAAACATATTGGTCTGAGCTGCAGGCCAGCATCTGCCACCTGTGCGCTGTGGAGGCTTTGGGCAGGTTACTTACCTACGTTTAGTATTTGTCCTTCCTACCTGGAAATGCCTGTGGCTCAAGATTGCTGTCAGGCCCAAGAATGGTTTATGTCAGGAGCTGGCATGATGCCCCACACAGTGCTTTGTACAAGTTCATGCCCTTCCTTCTCTCTGAATGCTTCCCGTCTTGCACAATAAAACCCTACCCACCCATTACCCTTCAGGGCAACAGCTATAGTTAAAATTGTCTGCTTCCTGTCTCCCTGGGTTCTGCTGTTTAACTCTTTTGAGCTCACACACTTAGAGAGTGAAAGCCAGTCTGATCCAACCCAGAAACATAAATTTGAGGTCAGAGTTTGGGCCCATTTTATATGATAGCTACCGAGAGTTCAGTAGAAGAATATGGTTGGAAGCCCGCTATAATGTAATCAGTTTCACAGGGAGTTACCTGAGTTTCACAGGGAGTTTCACAGGGGACAGGGAGTTATCTTTTTTATATCTACCCTCAGTCAAGCTGCCATCAACAATTTCTGTACAAGATATGCCAAGATCAGAGGACCACAGCACTGTATGTGATGAACTGTGGCACAGAGCGATTAAATCACAGTTAATTCCAAATTTCACTTATATAGGATTTACAAATATATGATGATTTTTGAACAGTGTGATTAAATATTGTAAAGATGGTGTTTAACTCTCTTGTGTGTGTTGCGGGGGGCAGTGGATGGAGGGAGTCAGTCATGTTTGGCTCTTTGTGACCCCGTGGTCTGCAGCTCGCCAGGCTCCTCTATCCATGGGATTTTCCTTGTAAGAATACTAGAGTGGGTTGCCATTTCCTTCTCCAGGGGATCTTTCCAACTCAGGAATCAAACCCACATCTCCCAAGTCTCCTGCCTTGCAGGCAGATTCCTTACCACTGAGCCACCCAGATCTTAACTAGGGCTAATTAAGATTTAATCTAAAAGTGTCTCCTGTATGGGGCCGTACTGTCCTGCTCCTAGACAGGGTTAAGGATTTATGGGTGAGTGACTCAATAGCTGCTCTGTCTCTCCAGAAATCAGCAAACATCTATAAAGCTTGCTGAGCTCCACCAGAGTATTACTATGTAGAAAAATATACGGTGGTATTGTGTTTATGGTGGAGCCAGATTACCCTAAAATCATAACATTCAAGACACATCTAAACATATACTCTTCCTGAGAAACTAATCTGCCTTTTTTCCCTGCTTGGATCTGTTTTTCCTGCAAACCTTCAGAGTGGAATTTTTTTTTTAAGGGACCTGTATAAATCTCTCTGTAGCTGTTCATTCTAAATTCTTTATTTTCTAGTAATCTCAAAGAAGGGGCTTTCTGTGCCCTGCTGACCTCCTTCACTCAGAACAAAACAAGAAAACATAGACCAGAAAAGTGAGCATCCTCAGGAATCTAGGCAATGTGAAATATGCACAGTCCACAAGTTCCATCAATTATTTCTTAGGCATAAAAGACAAGTGCAAGTATTCCACCAGCTTAAAGATCTGCCTTAAAAAGTACAAATCGCAGAATCAATAATTCTCTAAGGACAATGAAATGAGGAAATCTTTTATGAAAAACCAGTGGGAGAACTTGGTAGATTGTTCGTCGTCCTTCCTACCATGCACAAATTTCCCCCGAAATACATGCTGAGTCAGGGTAAATCCTAGTTTGAAAAGACAATAACACACCTTCTGCAGGAAGTTCACTATGACTCAGTTAGACAAGGTAGAGATAAATCTAGAACCGAAAATAATAGTTGCATCCTCTAGGAACCTGTCATCTGTCATGTAACATACACATATGCTCTGTGCCTTTGTCTAGATAGTTGAACAGAACTTGTATAAATCAGTAAAAAATGTTGTTAATTTAATAAACAAAATGATGGACTGACTTTTCAAATGGAAACCTTTTCTGTGAGAAGTTCTATATCAAGGACAATCCAAAATAGCTTGCTTAGGTTGCAACACAAATGCCAGTACTCAAGGGGAGAATATGCCTCAAGAAAAGGTCAAGTTAAACTCAAAGAGTAAGCCATGGCATATAATTACCATCTCCCCATGTGACATTTAGTTGTCACAGAACTACCATCAGACAAGATAATAGATGGAAAGGAACACCTGAAAGGGGAAGAATCAAAATTAATGAAATTGTTCAATAAATAGAATGATGAGAATGCTGTCTTTAGCAGGGTCACACCACAAATCCAGTGTCATTATAATGTTATGCTTTATAAAATCCAGTTATTTCTCATGATTAAGTGACTTAGGATCCCCATCCCCTAAGACATACCATTTTCTCAATCATTTATAAGACATTTTTCTTTCATCACTGTCATCATTCAACATTGAAGAAATAACTCTGTGTTTCATCAGAGGAGGAGCCAGGAGGGCTACCTTCTAGCACAGTAAGTCTCTTTCCCTACTGCTTCAGCTCAGAGTGTTTTATATTTTCTTTGAGAAAAGACCCATTCTGTTCCCTTTGGCTATCTGTCCTGTTCTGTCCTAGGTTTGGTGTGCTTCGTGGGACTCTCATGCCTAAAGTGATTCCCAACTTTATACATTTTCTACTTTTCTTAATTCCTCCAGGACAGTGCTGAGCGGGTCCCAGACTCTGATGGAAGTGAAATCAATCAAACATCCCATCACTCAGGCTCTCCTTTCATGATTAAGGATGTTTTCCTTCCAGAATCCTGACTCTTCCTTTTCTGTGTCTCAGGAAATGGTAACACCATCTTTTCCATCAAGAATCATTACAGTGAACATGACGGATTTTTTTTTCAGACAGATCACCCTGAGTTTTTCTCTGAAGTCCCTTAGTTTTCTTAGAATCCTTTTGTGTTCCTTCAAGTAGCCTTAAATAACTGAGTGGTATGTATGCCTGTTTATTGTGCTGTCTCTCTGGCACTCATCTTGTTTCTCCTTGGAGCTCCTTTTGAGCTCAACAGAGACTCTATACAGAAAGAGTCATTGTGTGTGGATAGACACCCTGCCTGGCATGATGAAGAGCTCTCAGAAAAGACAGCCTTTATTTCTACTCAGAGATTAACCTGATTAATTGTAATGCCATCATTTTTTAAAAATAGCACCTCAAGGAGACAAACAGAATGAACTAAGTACCGCTTTATGGAGTTTTAGAGTTGCAAAACATTCACAACACTGATTATAATCTCCAGAAAATTAAACTTCAGAAAGCAGTCACTGGCCTCCAGATTGCTTTACCTCCCCTCCATTGCATCGTGTAGAACTTGCCTATTCCTCCTGAGGGTCCTTGGCAAGAACTTCTTGTTCATTCTTCTCTAAGTGCGGTTATTAATTAATTAGTTCTATTATATATTAATTTACTCAATACCGCCTCCCAAACCCTGCTGCTCATTCCAAAAAGGATTTAAGGTAGATTGTCATCATTCTTGTGGGAAAACAAGAGGACTGCTCTGTTCCTCAGTGTTTTTTCACAAAGCCCTTTATCCCCAAGCTGGCCTTCTGCTCCTTATCTCTCTCACCCAAGAAGCAAGCCCTGGTCTTTGGAGAAGGGCCCTACTTTTCTCTTCTAAGGCAGTTTTGAAGTATCTGGTTGGAACAGCAGCCAGAATATGCCTTGCTCTCTGTCTAGTACGTCACTTGGAAGAGAAATAGTTTGTATCACCTTTTGACTTTAAAATCCCATATACAAAATATCTAATTTTTTAAAAAAAATTGAAGAAGGACTTCCCTGGAGGTCCAGTGCTTAAGACTTCACCTTCCAGTGCAGGGGGTGTGGGTTCGATCCCTGGGTGGGAGAACTTAAGCAGCAGCTGCAAAACCAAAATACAAAACAGAAACAATATTGTAACAAACTCAATAAAGTCTTCAAATACGGTTCACATAAAAAAAAATCTTTGGGAAGAAACTAAAAAGAAGAAGAAATTTCAAGCAGCTTCCCTCACTTAGAAGCAGATTAATTGTCCATGCATTTTAAATGAATCCAAATCATGACAAGAAATATCACGAACTGGGCCAATGACAGCTTGTTTCAGAAATGGAAACTGATAACTAAAAATGTATCCATACATTTTCTACTTATGTTTGTTCATTTCATGTGTGGTGCTTCTAGAATGTCTGCCATTACAGAAATAGGTGATTTTTTTTTCAGCCCTTTCAATTGCCATAGTGAATTTTAGATTCCTCCCATCTGTGATCCAGCCATACCATACAACGGTTTCTCACGTCCTTCTGTCTGCTTTAGGAAAATGCCTCTAGTTTTCCTGGGGATGTTTTTCCTATAGGAATAATTCAGAGAGAAAATAACTCAGTTGATAAACGTGATCAAAATGGACCTAGTCTTTGCCATATGGTGCGAATTATGGAGAGATTCTTTATCATCCCATTATACTCAGCTGTTGTTTACTTTTTGTGAATTGAATGTTGACAGTTATAGTTTGAGGGTTTTTTAAAAACAGCATATGCTGAACAAGATAAAATATTTAGAACAACTTACTCTGGACTTAGCAATTATACTACATTCTTCCAGCCCATGTATGACTAAATTAGAACATTTAGTAATGTTTAGAGACAACTCCCACACTTCGTAAGCACCAAGGGAAAAAAATATAATTTATTTAATTGGTTTTCATTTGAAAGGGAAATAACCCCATTTCAAGCATCTCAGTGTTAGAAAAGGCACTGTGTATTCCCCATGAAAATACACAGATGCTCATACATTTGGGAAATTAACATATATCTTCCATAAGGAAACATATGAAGGCTATTTCATTACATTACAACCATTCCTTTCACCCACGTTTTTGCAGAATCACTGCCAGTCACCTCGTCTTCCCCTCATATACTCTGTACAGAAGCCCTGAACTTCAGACCAGAGATGAGGCTTTTAAATTATCATTGGTTTCCAGTGTCACCATTGACAGACATCACTGATTCAATAGGCATTTAAGGAAAGCCTCCTCAATTGTGCCAGGCCTGTGCTGGGCACTAGGAATCTGAGATGAACTCAGTGTGATCCCTTCTTCAAAGACCTCCAGACTTAAAGGCAGAGTCAAGGAAGAAAATGCACAATTATAATGCTGTAGTGGAGAGGGGGCACAGAGGGACACCCCAGTCAGCCAGAACGGGAAACGATGACTGTAGGATAGCTAAGAGATATTACCAACAGCAGGCAATGTGTGAGTGAGTAAGGTGGAGAGAGAGGCTTCGTGCAATGATATCCCTGACTCAAAGGCAGGAGAAAGCGCCCTGAGTCAGTGATCACTATTCGTTCATTGGTGAGCTGAGGAAAGAGGGGAATCAGACTGAACAGTTAGGCGCAGAGCAGATGGTGTCAGGCTTTGCATTTGAACTTTACCCTGAAGGCAGTGGGGAACACATGAATTGTGAAATTTCTCTGGTGTTCCATCTGGGAGGCTGGTGAGGAGCTGAACAGAGGGGGCTATATGAACAGTCTATGCTGTATGAACCTGAACCAGCACTGCGGCAAAGGAGTGAAGACTTGAGTGAGTGCTCAGAGTGGATCAAATGTGTTTGATGTGTGGGAAATCTTGTTTGCAGGAGAGGTTAGGTAGAAACACTGGAGGGGGAAGAAAGAATTGCTGTGTCTCTGTTGACTTAAAAATGCACAATGTGAGAGATGTGAGTTAAGTTTTATCTGGGGCAAAATGAAGACTGTAGTTTGGGAGACAGCACCTCAGATAGCTCTGAAACTGCTTCAAAGAAGCAAGGGGGACGGACAGTATATATGTGATTTTGGTAAATGGGGAATACGTGCACTCCAGCACATATATATTTTTTTGTAGAAATTTCTGCTCATTTTGTGAAGCTTCTGCTAGTCACGAGGAATAGTCGTCACCATGAAGGATTTTAGTGCTTTTTTAGATATGAGAAGATATAAGAATTGAGCTCATAAAATCAGCTTCTGAGAATATCTAATTATCTGAAGACCTGAGCACAGAGTGCTTCATTTCTACTTTCCACCCTGAACTCCTTCAGGGGGTATTGAAGGTCAGTAGCTGCAGCAGCACATGATTTAATCCTTGTAGAGATAGATGGTAAGCACCCATGGCAAATACCAATTTGTAGTTGACAGGGACCCCTCATGGTCATAAATTTGACCATACTTCGGGAGGTATTTTACAAACATTTTATCCTACAGTGCTGGGAAGGCTCATTTTTGGGTTTGGCAAAGGTTTCACTGAGAAACCACTTAATGTTTGTTACTGGACTAGGCTTTTATAGTCAAAGATATTTGGACCTGTCTTTTAATACAGTCTAGGAAAAAATTCCCTTTTGCTTTATGTTTTTATATTTAGAGTTATATTATTACATCCATTGATTGCATAAAAAACTGTATATTTGATTAACTGCTTTAAATTGGCTAGTCATCATTATTTTCA
Source organism: Redunca redunca (assembly GCA_006410935.1). Lineage (NCBI taxonomy): Eukaryota > Metazoa > Chordata > Mammalia > Artiodactyla > Bovidae > Redunca > Redunca redunca. The sequence continues at coordinate 41,527 of SJYQ01009719.1, read as the reverse complement.
TTGGAGATTTAGTTACACATTTGGCAATGAAAGAAACAACATTCATGAAAAATAGGCAAAGTACAAATAGTATAGCTAGCAGTTTTATTAAAGTTATAAGTAAGAATTAAGCCAAAAACTTTCATTAGGTGTAGCCCAGTATATTCTTCGGTTATTTGACTTAATCCAATGGGAAGTTATATACTGGCACTGTTTATAAAGTTTCTAGCCCAATTTTTTAGTGTGCTAGGCCAGTTATTCTTATAACTTATATAAGATAACTTACAACTTATAACTTGTATAATTTAATTGTTCCCAAGATAAAAGAAGCCTTAAATTTTAAATGACCATAGCCTGGTGTTAACTACACAAATCTATTCTATAATTGTGCAATCCAGTACATATTTTTTTTAAACCTCTATGTAATTGTGAGAGGTTTTATCTTTTTGACTGAATTTTTGCTTGTTGCTTTTATTGAGCTTGAGTTCCTTAGAAGAAAATTCATATTATGGTCAGAGTCAGAGCAGGTATTAATTGGCCAGGTGAGAGGATTCCACCTAGTAATATTAAGAGTCACCTGAACAGGACTGAGCTTTTTTGTAAAATAATTTTTTAAGGGTGATTTAATTAGAGCCTTAGAGTGGAGAAATCCACAAAGGTAATCTAGAGGTACTAGATGCAGGTAATTGGCCACAAACCAATAATTGAATTGGTTTTTAAAACTAGCACAGGATCACGTCCATGATAGAAAAACATCTGATTTATATGCAAAGGTCTAAGAAGTTAATAAAACATTATGAGTGATCATACAAATCAGGTTCAGCATTTTGGGTAAGGTGCTTACTTTTGATATCTTTTTTTGTTTTCCTCCGTTCTGGTGCAGGTGTAGCTTTCTTTGAGCATTATTTTAAGGTAAGTTTGAGAACAGCAGTTCTCTTTATAGACCAATCTGGTGTAGTGGCCTTTAGAAGTGAGAATTAATTCAACAGTCAAGTTTCCTTCAGTTTTACTGCACATGAACTAGTTAAGAGAACCTGATAAAAAGTTTTTTTATCTAGGTAGGAGACAGCCCCTTTGGGTATATATAATTTCCTGTTTGCAGCTCATGGGCATCTGAATTTTATACAGAGGTTATTGACACAAGCTTTAGAAACATAAGAGTGGTTTTTTTTTCCAAATAATTTAATTAACTTTACATTAATATAGCATAATAGCAAGGAACTATCTGGGAAGTGAGTTAGTAAATACAGACCTTCATTAACAAAACTGGAATTTAACATTTACTGAAAAAATCTTTTTTTAAATTACCCTTATTTTTACCAAATATATTCAACAAATTAAGACTAACTTGTTGCAAAATAACTTTGGTTTAAAATTTTAACATTTATTGAAACCTAACTTTTTAAAAATAACACATTTACCAAATATGTTTAATTAAGACTAATTTGTTGCAAAATAAGTTTGGTTTAAGAAAAAAAATTGACCTGATAATCTATATAAATATAATTGATCATATAGGTTTTCACTGTATTAACATTTTTAATAAGGAGTTTTAAACTGAAGCTTAACAAAAAAACAAAAAACTCTTATGACTAGGAAGCCTACACCAAGGGCTTATTACATGTTTTACCTACAGATCTACGTGAATTCCTCCCTTTACAAGGTCCTCAAAAATACCTTGAGGTTTTTGTACCTGTTGGTGAGGTAGCTTTCCTAATTTATCTGAGAAAGTTGCTGAAAACCTAGGAGTTTACAATCTTTGGAGGGACCAGATAGAGAAAAAAGATGAATGTCTTAATTTTACTTACATAAGTATGATTACCAAATTACTATAAGTCATAATTAATTTGAGGGGAAGGTTTTCCTTACATCTGGAAAACACACATTCAACCGAGTAATTTTTTAGACAGAAACAATAAAAATTATAACCATTTTTACCGGTGTACTCAGTCCTTTTGTTAACTAACTTTTTGTTAACAGTTTATGAAGTCATCAGGTTTCTCATTAGGATTTTGAAGTTTCTTACCCAGTTCAGCATTATGGTCTGAAAGTTAGAAACTTACATTTATTTAAAAGTTTTTTTATTAATCTTTTTGAAGAGGAAGCATTTTTTTGCAAAGGCATCGGAATAAAACCATAACTGTATATCAACTGTATATCAACTTTATATCAACAAAAGACTTAAGTCACATTTAAATTTGATTACAATACAAAGTAATTTGGTTACTGCTGTGCTATACAACACTTGCAGATAATAACTAAAATTATGACTGATAACATTTTACCAGGATATGTCAGCATTTTAGGAACTCCATATAAATTTTAAAATATTTATATTAATAACATTTACCATACAATATAAATCTGAGAAGATTTATTACTCATTTGACAATACTTCCTATGTAATTTAACATAGCAAATGAGCCTAATTCATCTACCATCTCTCATTGGGATGTTTCAGGAGCACTTTGAAGCATCCCAAAGTTAGCTAGAGGTCAAAAAGACTTCATTAGAATTTGATTTAGGAAATTTTGTCAAAGAATATTAAAAGGATTTAGAACAATTAGTCAGATAAGATCATAGGTTACTGTAAAACAATATTTATTTACTTAGCCAAAGTAACAATAAGAGATTTCAAAGGTATATATGGAGCAGATAGCTTAAAAGTAAAAACAATTAAAATATGATATTAAAGGCAGTTAAACATTTTAAGAAAACATGTACCATGCACAAATCTTTTTTTTCAGGGTCCACTTTCCACAAACCTTTTTGTAACCATTACTTAATTTGCCCATCCAAAAATAGTCACCTGTAACTCAGATCTATTTCCTTCTTTTAAAATAAAACGCAATTCCACTCCTCACACTTTCTTTACTGAAAACACAAATCCGACTTTACTTAAGGAACGGTGAACTGACCTTTATATTAGCATTTTGTAGACTGGTGAGCATAAATACCAGTGATAGTTTAAAAAAAAAAATTGCTTTCTTACAGAGAACATCTTAGGATGGCACCAAACATATTTATTAATAGTTGAAATATCTTCAGCTTTTCTGTAAGAGGAAGCCAGTATATAGTAATTAATGTTTTGTATCTTATTTGGGAGTGACCTAGATGTTCAATAAACTTCCTTTACTTAATTTAGCACAGCCCTAGAAATTTAATTTAGCAAAATTTAGAGAGACTAAATAGATAGAAATATTTAAAGCATAATTATTTTTTAGTAGAGGTTATTTAAAGCTTTTATTTTATTTACATTTTCTTCCCTTAAAAGTTTCTTTACATTGAATTTCTTTCCTGGCTAACAAAATTGCAATAGCTATAATAAGATTTTATTTAACCATGCTAAACCTAGGCACAAGTAAAGAATTATAATGGATTATTATATTGATGACTTAAAAACATGTTTATATTAGATTGACAAACTTTAACATTAATACCAGGTACTAATTTAATATTGGATATTTTTCAGTTTATATAAAACTGAAACTTATTTAGCTTAATTTTCTTTTATTTTGGTAAAGATTTTTAATTTTTTCTTAATATATATTTATTTTACTGAAGTATAGTTGACTTGCAATGTTTCAGGTGTATAGCAAGGTGATTTACTTATGTGTGTGCATGTTAGTCACTTCAGTCGTGTCCAACTCTTTGCCACTCCATGAACTGTAGCCCACCAGGCTCCCCTGTCCGTGGAATTCTCCAGGCCAGAATACTGGAGTGGGTTGCCATGCCCTTCTCCAGGGGATCTTCCTGACCCAGGGATAGAACCCAGGTCTCCCACATTGCAGGCAGATTCTTTACCGTCTGAGCTACCTGGGAAGACCCAATTCAGTTATACATATACACATGTATTATTTTTGAAATTATTTTCCATTATAGGTTATTACGAGATATTGACTATAGTTCCCTAAGCTATAAAGTAAACTTTTGTTGCTTGTTGCATATCTATTTTTTTTAAGTAGAAATCTAGCATTCTATTAATACTTAGTCAAACAAGTGGGATCAAAATGTCATAGATTTTTCAGCTAGGCAAAAATTCAGTTTTTTCTAAAATATACATTATATACATACTTTATATATATGTATACAAAAGCTTTTTTACTATTCTTGATAAAGGCTTGAGAAAGAACATTAAAAAAAAGAAGAGATGGAGAAATTGAAAAACACGAACTAAATGAAATGGGAGCACTGAAAATGAAACAGGAAAAGTGAAACAAGCTAGATAAAAGGAAAAGATCATCATATAGTCCAGTTGTTTTTAAACATGGTTGCTCTTTAGAGCTCTGGAGAAAAAGAAGCAATACCTGGGCATTTGTATTTTTCAAAAAATTCTGATATGCATATGGGTTTTAAAAAGTGACTATAGGTTTTTCTATTAGATCCTAGTTTTGGTGGTATAGAGGTCTATTATTTTTCTGTTGACCTATCATGATACAATGGTCTTAAGTGATTAGTAGTTACATAATCACAATAGTAAAAAATGCTTATCGGTTTTCACAATCAATAGCCAGACAAAAAATAAAAAATAATTATGATTACAAGCCATAATGGGATAATGGTTAACCTAACAATATAAAATAATTGCATACAATCTGGGGAGGCAGGCAGAGTGACGTGGTAAATGGAATTGCATAAATGCACATGTATTCGTCTCCCCAGCCAGTCTATGTCTTTTGGTTGGTGCCTTTGGTAGTTATCAGTGGGTGTTCATTGGATGGACTGATGCTGAAACTGAAACTCCAATACTTTGCCCACCTCATGCAAAGAACTGACTCATTGGAAAAGACCCTGATACTGAGAGGGATTGGGGGCAGGAGGAGATGGGGACAACAGAGGATGAAATGGCTGGAAGGCATCACTGACTCGATGGACATGAGTTTGGGTAAACTCCAGGAGTTGGTGATGGACAGGGAGGCCTGGCATGCTGTGATTCATGGGGTCGCAAGAGTCGGACACGACTGAGCGACTGAACTGAACTAAACTGATCCTATTACAGTCTTCTTAATTGTTTTGGGTTTATTTTCTGTAGGTCTTTTCCATCTCTTGTGTTTCCTGTCTAGGAAGATTTGTTGTACAGCTGATTTGGTGGTGCTACATTCTCTTAACTTTTGTTTATCTGGAAAACTTGATTTCTCCATCAAATCTGAAGGAGAGTCTTGCTGGGTAGAGTATTCTTGGTTGTAGGTTCTTCCCTTTCATGACTTTAAATATATCTGGCTTGTAGAGTTTCTGCTGAAATATCAGCTGATAGCCTGATGGAAGTCCCCTTATATGTTATTTGTCGGTTTTTCCTTGTTGCTTTTAAAATTTTACCTCTGTCTTTATTTTTTGTCAGTTTGATTACTGTGTGTCTCGGTGTGTTCCTCCCTGGGTTTTTTCAGCTTGAAGTGAAGTGAAAGTCGCTCAGTCGTGTCTGACTCTTTGCGACCCCATGGACTATATAGTCCAGGGAATTCTCCAGGCCAGATACTGAAGTGGGTAGCCTTTCCCTTCTCCAAGGGATCTTCCAACCCAGGGATCGAACCCAGGTCTCTCGCATTGCAGGCAGATTGTTTACCAGCTGAGCCACAAGGGAAGCCCAACTTTTCTTGTATTTACAATTTTCTTATATTTTTTTCAGCTAAATTTTCTAGTATTTAAAATTGTTTGGTTTTTAAATGCTTATTTTTTTCTAGGCCAATAAATTTGAGCTCATTTACGAATTAATCTTGGCAATACTATCCAAATGTTAGGGGAAACACACTAACTAAAACCACCCACTTGGCCAGGCACCGTAATAACCATTTGCATGAGTTATTTTATCACAGGAGATCCTAGTAAGGAATATGGAACTGATAAGGCCACCACCAGCCAGAAGAGTTCAGGAAAGGTCAAAAGGAGACACCACATGTCTGACCACCTCCCAGAATCCTTCTTGCTGGCATCCATCTTGGCTGAGCAATTCATGTGCCACTCAGAAGGACTCTTGAGTCAGAATGATTGGCCAAAGAAAATCCAGAAACTAATTCCATTATCATCAAACCTGAGACTGTGAGCCATGAGGCAGAGCAGTTCTCCTCGGTTCCCTTCCCTACTGCTCTCCACCAGGGCGCCCTTTCCAATAAAATCTCTTTCTTTGTCAGCTCATTTGTCTCTTCAGACAATTCATTTCTGGGTGTTAGATGAGAGCCCACTTCTGGGCCCTGGAAGGTGTCCCCCATCCTGCAACAGAAAGACAGAGAAAGACACATACTGAGACATACATATATTCAGACAGACACAATGAGAGATCTGGTTTTATTTTTAAAACTTAATTTTGAATTAGATATCTTAATATAAAACTCACTAACTTATAAGAAAGATTTTAAAATGCTTTCCCTGTTCTGTTTTGTTTTTTTCAGTTTTAGGAATTAGAGATGGTCTGGATGGCTCAGTGGTAAAGAATCTGCACGCCAATGCAGGAGACGCAAGAGATGTGGGTTCAATCCCTCCCCTGGAGAAGAAAATGGCAACCCACTCCAGTATTCTTCCCTGGAAAATTCCATGGACAAAGGAGGTCTGGTGGACTGCAGTCCATGGGGTCGCAAAAAGTGGGACATGACTGAGAACACATGCACAACTCATAGATAAGGTAAGTGATCATGGTCTCCTCATTTGGACTTATTCCTTAAGGCATGTGTGTGTGGGTGTGTGCCCATGCTCAATGGTGTCTGACTCTTCGAGATATTATGGACTGAAGCCCATCAGGCTCCTCTGTCCATGGGATTTCCCAGGCAAGAATAATCGGTGTTCATTGCAAGGACTGATGTTGAAGCTGAAACTCCAATATTTTGGCCACCTGATGTGAAGAGCTGACTCATTGGAAAAGACCCTGATGCTGGGAAAGATTGAGGGCAAAAGGAAAAGGGGATGACCGAGGATGAGATGGTTGGATGGCATCACTGACACAATGGACATGGGTTTGGGTGGACTCTGGGAGTTGGTGATGGACAGGGTTGCCTGGTGTGCTGTGGTTCATGGGGTTGCAAAGAGTCAGACATGACTGAGCGACTGAACTGAACTGAACTGGTTGGGGGTTGGTTAACCTTTGACTGGCACTGTGCACTTATATTGGTGCAGTCAAAGGTTCATAACTTTTATAGATACCCCCTTTTCTTTCTTTTATTGGTTCTGAAAAGTTGGTCAGCCAGTATAACAAGCATTAGTGTGTAACACAGACCAACCTAGATTTTTTTTTTTTTTGACTAGAGTAGCCAAATCCTCATCTAAGCCCTCTAAGAGGCAGACTAGTGGAGGTGGTGGAATTCCAGCTGAACTATTTCAAATCCTAAAAGATGATGTTGTGAAAGTGCTGCACTCAATATGCCAGCAAATTTGGAAAGCTCAGCAGTGGCCATATGACTGGAAAAGGTCAGTTTTCATTCCAATCTCAAAGAAAGGCAATGCTAAAGAATGCTCAAACTACCACACAATTGCACTCATCTCACACGCTAGTAAAGTAATGCTCAAAATTCTCCAAGCCAGGCTTCAACAATATGTGAACTGTGAACTTCCAGATGTTCAAGCTGGATTTAGAAAAGGCAGAGGAACCAGAGATCAAATTGCCAATATCTGTTGGGTCATTGAAAAAAGCAAGAGAGTTCCAGAAAAACATCTACTGCTTTATTGACTACACCAAAGCCTTTGACTGTGTGGATCACAACAAACTGTGGAAAATTCTGAAAGAGATGGGAATACCAGACCACCTGACCTGCCTCTTGAGAAATCTGTATGCAGGTTAAGAAGCAACAGTTAGAATTCGACATGGAACAACAGACTGGTTCCAAATAGGAAAAGGAGTACGTCAAGGCTGTATATTGTCACCATGCTTATTTAACTTATATGCAGAGTACATCATGAGAAACGCTGGGATGGATGAAGCACAAGCTGGAATCATGATTGCCGGGGAATCATGATTGCATAACCTCAGATATGCAGATGATGCCACCCTTATGGCAGAAAGTGAAGAAGAACTAAAAAGCCTCTTGATGAAAGTGAAAGAGGAGAGTGAAAAAGTTGGCTTAAAGCTCAACATTCAGAAAATGAAGATCATGGCATCTGGTCCTATCATTTCATGGTAAATAGATGGGGAAACAGTGGAAACAGTGACTGACTTTATATTTTTGGGCTCCAAAATCACTGCAGACAGTGATTGCAGCCATGAAATTAAAAGACGCTTACTCCTTGGAAGGAAAGTTATAACCAACCGAGATAGCATATTAAAAAGCAGAGACATTACTTTGCCAACAAAGGTCTGTCTAGTCAAGCTATGGTTTTTCCAGTAATCATGTATAGATGTGAGAGTTGGACTATAAAGAAAGCTGAACACTGAAGAATTGATGCTTTTGAACTGTGGTGTTGGAGAAGACTCTTGAGAGTCCCTTGGACTGCAAGGAGATCCAACCAGTCCATCCTAAAGGAGATCAGTCCTGGGTGTTCATTGGAAGCACTGATGTTGAAGCTGAAACTCCAATACTTTGGCCACATGATGTGAAGAACTGACTCATTGGAAAAGACCCTGATGCTGGGAAAGATTGAAGGCAGTAGGAGAAGGGAAGACCGGGATGAGATGGTTGGATGGCATCATCAACTCAATGGACATGAGTTTGAGTGGACTCCAGGAGTTGGTGATGGACAGGGAGGCCTGGTATGCTGCAGTCCATGGGGTTGCAAAGAGTTGGACACAACCAAGCGACTGAGCTGAACTGAACTGAAGAGGCAGACTTAAGCAAAGGATTATTTTGGAAGTTAGAGAATGACTTAGGTGTCAAGTCAGAATATTGCTTCAAAGTTTTTGTTTTGTTTTAATCCTCCTTTCCTGGGGACAGAGGAGCAACAGGAGGTAGAAGAGTTGGAAGAGATAAAAAAGAGACAGCATCTGGCCAAGCAATTCAGATTGAAGAAAATGTGAGAGGGAGAGACAGAATCAGTGACAGACTGTTAGCAGTCTTTTTCTGTTCTACAGTTTTAAGAGAAGCTTCCAGATACCAATCAAAGTAAGCATTCCATTCAGTCTGTTTGACCTTATGGCCAGCTTTTTCTAACTGTGTGCCCATCAATATTAATTTTGGAATATCAAAAGAACTCCAATTTGGTCATTTTTTGTTGGGATCTCTTTTAGTATAATTTCCCCAAGTAAGTAAGTACTTGCAAGTATAAGGTTTGTATATACATAACCCTAGCTGAGGTTTTAGTTAAGAGGCTGGCTTGCTGATGTCCCTTGTAAAAGCATCAGACCAGCCTCTTAAGTAACCATTCAGCACCGACAAGTCAGTCTCCTACAGCTAAGCAAACCCTGGTATCTTTCAACCAGCCCCCACCAGTATATTTTAATGGAGTGGGTATTCCTTGGCCAAGCCCCACCCAGCATCTTTCCCCTGGATGGGGGGTGGAGGTGGTATTCTCCTAGTATCTTTCAACCAGCACCCGCTCCAAGTGTCTTTCATTTCCAAATGGTCATGTATTTCTCAGTATCTTTCAACTGAGCCCCACCTAGTGTCTACACACTGAGTGGGTATGCCCCAGTATCTTTCAACTGGGCCCCTTGCAGTATCTGTCAGCTGAGAGAGGGCAGGTTATCTGCTCCGCTACCAAATAAAACTCAGGATCATCAGCCAATACGGGAGATCTGAGAACCAGGAGATACTTACCCAGTTTGTCTCGACTATCCAAGGAGGCAGATGGGCAGATGGTGCCAAGGCTCTAGTTCCTCAAAAAGTTCAGGTGAAGGGAAGTCCATTCTGGGTCCCTTCAGCAGTTGCCATAACTGTTGACTTAAAGGAAATTGCAAATGAGAATTGCTAGTTAAGCTTTATTTGGGGCAAAATGAGGACTACAGCCTGGGGGAGCAGTTTCTCAGGGCTATCTGAGATGCTGTCTCCTGGACTGCAGTCCTCATTTTGCCCCAAATAAAACAACTTGCAACTCTCACATTGTGCGTTTTTTTAAAGTTGACATTCCCTTTCCATGCTGCTATGGCTGGGCTCCAGGACTACAATGGAAGGATATATTTTGCTCTAATAACAGTTGATTATCCAGCACTTACTGTGACCAGATCTGGTGCTAAGCACTTTTCATCGAAGGGGATCAGAAAATGCCAGTTTGGTATAAGGATTAGTTTGAGCTGAAAGCAACTGAGATGCAGCAGATATGGAAAGACTACTCTGTTCTCCCTTGTCTGCCTGAAAGCAGGGCCCCAATTGCCCTTTATGAAGGTGTCCTCCCCCACCAAGAAGGGAAGAGTGACTCTGTCTCTGGAGATGGAGAGTAACATCGAGATGAGTCTGCAGAGACAGATCTTATTAAAACACCCCTTATCTTCCATTAGTTCCCCCATATATCTCCTAGTTACTTCCCCACAGTTTATCATCCCCGGAAGCTCAAATTTCCTTTCCTTTGTTAAAATGGGTGTATAAAACCCCAAGTCTAACCAATTCTTTGAGTTTTACTTCTTGTCTGTGAACTCATGTAAATATTAATAAAAAATTATCTTTTCTCCTTTTAATCTACTTTTCATTAGTTTGATATTACACAGCCCCCGGCAGTAAACCTAAGAGAGTAAAGGAAAAGATTTTCCTCTCTGACAGGATACATCATCATGTCTTTGAATCCTCGTCCCTCTCCTAAAGAAGGTTCTATTATCCCAGCATGAAAAGTGAAAGTGAAAAGTGTTAGTAGCATCTGACTCTTTGTGACCCCATGGACTGCAGTCTGCCAGACTCCTCTGTCCATGGAATTCTCCAGGCAAGAATACAGGAGTGGGTTGCTATTCCCTTCTCCAGGGGATATTCCTGACCTAGGGATCGAACCCAGGTCTCCTGCATTGCAAGCGGACTCCTTACCATCTGACCATCTGGCCACCAAGGAAGCCCCGGCATACTGATACAGCAACTGACCTAAGAAATGTTAAGGAACTGATCCAAGGTCAAGTAGATAATAGGTAGCAGGTCCAGAATTAAAAGACTCAGGTCTATATGATTACACAGCCTGTTCATCTAACAATTATGCTATAATTCCAGCACGATGGAAACACAGTGCCAATAGACACAGATTAGGATGCCAGGAACACTGTAACCTAATTCTGTCCTGCCATTATCAACAATAAAGTTAATCATGTAAATATTTGTGCTATTTTCTGTTCTGTTATTGTTCAGTCGCTCAGTCGTGTTTGTACTCTTTGTGACCCCATGGACTGCAGCATGCCAGGCTTCCCTGTCCTTCACCATCTCCCAGAGCTTGCTCAAACTCATGTCCATTGAGTCAGTGATGCCATCCAACCATCTCATTCTCTGTTGTCCCCTTCTCCTCCCGCCTTCAATCTTTCCCAGCATCAGGGTCTTTTCTAGTGTCAGTTCTTCGCATCAGGTGGCCAAAGTATTGGAGTTTCAGCTTCAGCATTAGTCCTTCCAACTTAGTCCTTCCAGCATTAGTCAATCCAATGTTCAGGATTGATTTCCTTTAGGATGGACTGTTTTGATCTCCTTGCAGTCCAAGTGACTCTCAAGAGCCTTCTCCAACACCACAGTTCAAAAACATCAATTCTTCAGCACTCAGCCCTCTTTATGGTCCAACTCTCACATCCGTACATGACTAAATTGCATGAGATAAAGTATGGCTTTGGATTATGGGCTGAACATTCTCATGCTGAAGTCTTAACTCCGAATACTTTAGAATGTGATTTTATTTGGAGATAAGATCTTTAAAGAGGTAATTAAATTGAAAGAAAGTAATTGGGTGAGTCCTAATCTAATCTGACTGGCATCCCTTTAAGAAGATGAAATAAGGACACAGATTTACCATGTGAAGACAACTATCTATACACTCAGTGGGGAGGCCTTAGAAGAAATAACTCCTGTGATACCTTGATCTCAGGCTTATAGCCTCCACAATTGTGGGAAAAAAGTTTCCATTGTTTAAACCAGTCCATCTATAGTACTTTGTTATGGCAGGCAGCCTTAGTAAAAGAGCACAATCATAGAATCTATCTGCCTTATCAACACACGCTTTTAAAATTCCTGTTATGTCCTAGGCACTATTCTAATTTCTTTTATCTATCTGGAAATGGCAATGCTTACTACCTTCCAGTAGTGAGCCCACAAGCCAAACCACAGATATTTAAATTCTGTGGTTACAAGAAAATGAAACAGGAGTCCTTTCAGTTCTGTTAAATGCGAAACAAACACCTATGCACACCAGGTGTGGACTGCAAGGGCTGCATTTGACAAGAACCAAGGTGGTCCATTGCTTTAATCTGAAAGAGGAAAAGTAAGCAGCAGATCTTCTGCTGGTGGCCTTATTTTGAGCAGGTGAGTACTCTCTTCTTAGTGGGGAACTCAGCTGCCTCAGACTTAACTAAACTGCCATGACCAACTTACTATTTGCGTGCATGCTAAGTCGTTTCAGTTGTGTGTGACTCTTCGCAACTCTATGGACTGTACCCATCCAGGCTCCTCTGTTCCTGGGTTTCTCTAGGCAAGAATCGGAGAAGGGAATGGCACCCCACTCCTGTACTCTTGCCTGGAAAATCGCATGAACAGAGGAGCCTGGTAGGCTGCAGTCCATGGGGTTGCGAAGAGTTGGACACGACTAAGCGGCTTCACTTTCACTTTTCACTTTCATGCACTGGAGAAGGAAATGGCAACCCACTCTATTGTTCTTGCCTGGAGAATCCCAGGGATGGGAGAGCCTGGTGGGCTGCCATCTATGGGGTCACACAGAGTTGGACACGACTGAAGAGTTGACTCATTGGAAAAGACTGATGTTGGGAGGGATTGGGGGCAGGAGGAGAAGGGGACGACAGAGGATGAGATGGCTGGATGGCATCACAGACTCGATGAATGTGGGTCTGAGTGAACTCCAGGAGATGGTGATGGACAGGAAGGCCTGGTGTGCTGCGATTCATGGGGTTGCAAAGAGTCGGAATGACTGAGCGACTGAACTGAACTGAACTAAACTGAAGCAACTTAGCAGAAGCAGCAGGCAAGAATACTGGAGTGGGTTGCCATGCCCTCCTCCAGGGGATCTTCCTGACTCAGAGATCAAATCCACATCTCTCACATCTGTTGCAATGGCAGGTGGGTTTTTTTTTTACCAGTAGGGCCAACTGGGAAGCCCCCAGCTTACTATTTACCCAATCTTAGAGCACTAAGCTACTGAGGGAGGCCTCATAGAGAGCCATCTCTGATACAGAAGATGAGAAGAGGGTCAACTGAACTCCCCAGCTTATGTGGAGAAGGTTCAGGAGAATGTTGTGGGGGAGGAGAGGGATGAGCTGAGGTGGGGAGAAAAGATGGAGAGAAACACATTAGCTATGGCAGGAGAGAAATGTAAAGAAATGGTAGAGACATTTTAGAAAGGTTTTTTGGTGTGTGACGTGACAAACTAGAGATCTCTTCAAGAAAATTAGAGATACCAAGGGAACATTTCATGCAAAGATGGGCTCAATAAAGAACAGAAATGGTATGTACCTGACAGAAGCAGAAGATATTAAGAACAGGTGGCAAGAACACACAGAACTGTACAAAAAAGATCTTCATGACCCAGATAATCACGATGGTGTGATCACTCATCTAGAGCCAGATATCCTAGAATGTGAAGTCAAGTGGGCCTTAGGAAGTATCACTACGAACAAAGCTAGTGGAGGTGATGGAATTCCAGTTGAGCTATTTCAAATCCTGAAAGATGATGCTGTGAAAGTGCTGCACTCAATATGTCAACAAATGTGGAAAACTCAGCAGTGGCCACAGGACTGGAAAAGGTCAGTTTTCATTCCAATCCCAAAGAAAGGCAATGCCAAAGAATGTTCCAACTACTGCCCAATTGCACTCATCTCACATACTAGCAAAGTAATGTTCAAAGTTGTCCAAGCTAGGCTTCAACAAAATGTGAGCCATGAACTTCCAGATGTTCAAGCTGGATTTAGAAAAGGCAGAGGAACCAGAGATTAAATTGCCAACATCTGCTGGATCATTGAAAAAGCAAGAGAGTTCAGAAAAATATCTACTTCTGCTTTATTGACTACACAAAATGGCTATCTGAGGAAGCCTTACAAATAGCTGTGAAGAGAAGAGAAGAGAAAAGAAAAGATATACCCATTTGACTGCAGAGTTCCAAAGAATAGCAAGGAGAGATAAGAAAGCCTTCCTCAGTGATCAATGCAAAGGAATAGAGGAAAACAATAGAATGGGAAAGACTGCTACTGCTGCTGCTAAGTCGCTTCAGTCATGTTCAACTCTGTGCGACCCCATAGACGGCAGCCCACAAGGCTCCACCGTCCCTGGGATTCTCCAGGCAAGAACACTGGAGTGGGTTGCCATTTCCTTCTCCAATGCATGAAAGTGAAAAGTAAAAGCGAAGTCGCTCAGTCATGTCAGACTCTTCACGACTGCATGGACCACAGCCTACCAGGCTCCTCCATCCATGGGATTTTCCAGGCAAGAGTACTGGAGTGGGTTGCCATTGCCTTCTCCGGGAAAGACTAGAGATCTCTTCAAGAAAATCAGAGATACCAGGGAACATTTCATGCAAATATGGGCTCGATAAAGGACAGAAATGGTATGGACCTAACAGAAGCAGAAGATATTAAGAGGTGACAAGAATACACAGAAGAACTGTATAAAAAAGATCTTTATGACCCAGATAACCACAATGGTGTGATCATTCATCTAGAGTCAGACATCCTGGAATATGAAGTCAAGTGGGCCTTACGAAACATCACTATGAACAGAGCTCATGGAGATGATGGAATTCCAGTTGAGTTATTTCAAATCCTAAAAGATGATGCTGTGAAAGTGCTGCATTCAATATGTCAGCAAATTTGGAAAACTCAGAACTGGCCACAGGACTGGAAAAGGTCAGTTTTCATTCCAATCCCAAAGAAAGGTAATGCCAAAGAATGCTCAAACTACTGCACAATTGCACTCATCTCACAGGCTAGTAAAGTAATACTCAAAATTCTCTAAGCCAGGCTTCAGCAATACATGAACTGTGAACTTCCAGATGTCCAAGCTGGTTTTAGAAAAGGCAGAGGAACCAGAGATCAAATTACCAACATCCGCTGGATCATCAAAAAAGCGAGAGTTCCAGAAAAACATCTATTTCAGCTTTATTGACTATGCCAAAGCCTTTGACTGTGTGGATCACAATAAACTGTGGAAAATTCTGAAAGAGTTGGGAATACCAGACTACCTGATCTGCCTCTTGAGAAACCTGTATGCAGGTCAGGAAGCAAGAGTTAGATCCCAATATGGAACAACAGACTGGTTTCGAATAGGAAAAGGAGTACGTCAAGGCTGTATATTGTCACCCTGCTTATTTAACTTACATGCAGAGTACATCATAAGAAACGCTGGGCTGGATGAAGCACGAGCTGGAATCAAGATTGCTGGGAGAAATATCAATAACCTCAAATATGCAGGTGACACCATCCTTATGGCAGAAATTGAAGAAGAACTAAAGAGTCTCTTGTGAAAGTGAAAGGGGAGAGTGAAAAAGTTGGCTTAAAGCTCAACATTCAGAAAACTAAGATCTTGGCATCCGGTCCCATCATTTCATGGGAAGTAGATGGGGAAATGGTAGAAACAGTGTCAGACTTTATTTTTTTGAGCTCCAAAATCACTGCAGGTGGTGACTGCCGCCAGGAAATTAAAAAACGCTTACTCCTTGGAAGGAAAGCTATGATCAACCTAGGCAGCATGTTAAAAAGCAGAGATATTACTTTGCCAGCAAAGGTCTGTCTAAAATAAAACAAAGGTCTGTCTAGTCAAGGCTCTGGTTTTTCCAGTAGTCATGTATGGATGTGAGAGTTGGACTATAAGGAAAGCTGAGCACCGAAGAACTGATGTTTTTGAACTGTGGTGTTGGAGAAGATTCTTGAGAGTGCAAGGATATCCAACCAGTCCATCCTAAAGGAGATCAGTCCTGAATATTCATTGGAAGGACTCATGCTGAAAAGCTAAAACTCCTATACTTTGGCCACCTGATGTGAAGAGCTGACTCTTTTGAAAGACCCTGATGCTGGGAAAGATTGAAGGGAGGAGGAGAAGGGGACAACCAAGGATCAGATGGTTGGATGGCATCACCGACTCAATGGACATGAGTTTGAGTGGACTCCAGGAGTTAGTGATGGACAGGGAGGCCTGGTGTGCTGCCGCCCATGGGGTCACAATGAGTCGGACACGACTGAGTGACTGAACTGAACTGTGCCATACAGATTCCTCTTTAATCTGTGTACAAAAACATTAATAATGCTCTTCCTTTTTGAAGGCTGCACTGGCTATCAGCCTGTTGACTCTGGATCCATTCCCTGCCTGTGCTCTCTCTGACTGTCTTGAGCTATGACTCCCAGGCACTCTTGACCACCAACTCTATGTTCGGTTTGCCAGTGAGAGGCACTGGTGGAGATTGGAGTTTGGAGTTTGGGAGAAAAGGTACTTCTCGCCTTTTTCTCTGTATTGGGAGGCATGCCTGGCAGCAGCTGCAACTCCTGTATATTAATAACTCCAGCTCTTGCTCTAACAGAGCCCTGATGATACTAGGCTTTACTGAGTGGTTCCAGCTCCTGGGCTCAGGTAACACCACCTTTTCTATTTGTTTCTAGCCCAAAGAGTGGGTAGTGTCTTCCCAGTTGCTAATTTGGGAGCTGCCTCATCTACCTAGGTTAATCTTTCAACTCCTCTAACACTTTTATAACTAATTCCCTCTGTTTAATAACCCTGGTGTGGATTTTGTTTTCCTGGCAGACTCTGACTGATAACAGAGGAGAGACATCTTTTCTCTTGGTTTCTATAACGAGCATTTCTCTAAACACAGGCTTTGTCTCTCGTTGCCCCTTTACTTTTTCCATTCCTGGGACTCTGATCATAGTTTTGGAAGAGTCACTGGGCCCGTCGGATCAGCTCTGCTTCTTCCTTTTTGGAGTGAATCTTCCAAGAGAACACAATGTCTCTCTGTATTGAAAATCTTGCCTGTGCAGGCCTACTCTGGTCCAGCAAGTGTCTGCCTATGGGCAAGTCTGTCTAGTTTCAGCCCATTTGGCTGCTTGACCTAAAGCTTTGTCTTCTAGCCTGGTCTCTAGAAGTAACAAAGGCGACTCCATTTGCCTTAACTTTGTTTTATTTCCTCAACTTGCTCAGCATGGGAAAGAAGAATACTGTTTATTGAAGCTTCTTCTGAGACTCTAACATTATTCATCAATAGTTTTGGAATTGAGTTTATAGTTTTTTGTTTTTGTTTTTTTTAAGATGCTACAAGACCAGGGCAAGGCCTAGAGGCATGGGCAACTGGGCTTAGATGATTGGCCAAAGTTCCCCTCCTAAGCAATTTTTCTGAAACTCTCCAGTTGGACTTACATGTGTTCCTGAATCAGCCCCACTTCTTGCTCACTTCCTGACTTTACAGTCCCTCACCTGACACATCTAGAGCAATGCCATTGAGCTAGAATATTGTTCCTAATGCTATGTTGATGCGTCTGTCCATGAAGGTGGAATCCCACCATATGTTGTTGCTGTTACAAGCAGAGTCCTGCTGTATTTGGGTGTCAGTAAAGCTGACATCTAGTGTAGGCTTCTCCTGATTTCTAGAATCACCAGGACACTGAACTCCCAGTACTAGAGTCCTGCCTCTCTTATGACATGTTCTCCTGTAGGGGTCCCTGTCGTTCTCCCTGTAACCTAGCTGCTTTGGAACCATCAGCACACTTTGAATACGTGCGCACGTGCACATACACCCTTAATCCCATGGGGCATACTTTGTTCAAGTCTTTTTCCTCACAGGCTTCTCAGCTGCCATGCATACGAAGGATGCAAACACATGAACCAGGGATTATAATCTCCAAAATTCACTCTCCAGAGCTATCTGAGTCTCAGCCATGACCCTGTGTTTGTGTTTTAAAACTTGAGCCCCAGGAGAAATGTCTTGCCTTCTGGATACTCCTTGGGCTCTTTGTCCATTCCCTGTTTTGTTTGATAAATTTACATGGATAGTGGAAAAAAACTGAGCTCTTGGAATAAAGTCAGAAAAGAATAACCCACAAAAAGAGCATATTTCTTTACAGTTCTATTTAAGTCCCATGGTGGGGCCACCCTTACAGGTCAATATGTAGCTAAACTGAGGAACAGATTAGTTAAGGAACCCTTGTGCACCACTGGCGGCTCAGAGGGTAAAGCGTCTGCCTCCAATGCGGGAGACTCGGGTTCGATCCCTGGGTCGGGAAGATCCCCTGAAGAAGGAAATGGCAACCCACTCCAGTACTCTTGCCTGGAAAATCCCATGGACTGAGAAGCCTGGTAGGCTACAGTCCATGGGGTTGCAAAGAGTCGGACATGACTGAGCGACTTTCCTGTGCACCACTGGTGGGGATGTAAATTGGTACAACCACCATGGATAACAGTATAGAGAATCCTCAAACAATTAAAAATAGAGCTACCATATTATCCACCAATTCCCTCCTGGATATTTATCTGAAGAAATGAAAACAGTAATTTGAAAAGATATATGTACCCCTATGTTCATTGTAGCATTATTTACAAGAGCCAAGATATAAGAGCAATGTAAGTGCCAATCAATAGATAAATATATACAATGGAATACTACTCAGCTATAAAAAAGAATGGAGTACTGCCATTTGCAGCACTGTGGACAGATTTAGCAAGTATTATGTCAAGTGAAGTAAGTCAGACTGAGAAAGACAAATGCTGTCTGATTTCACTTACACCTGCGATCTGAAAACAAACAAACGAAAAAACATAGAACAGAAACAGAGTTTCCGATACAGGGAACAAACTGTTGGTCTCCTGAGGGGAGGGAGGCTGGGAGAAGAAAAAACTATGTGAGGGAGATTAAGAGCTACAATTTCCCAGTTGCAAAGTGGCTGAATTACTAGTATGAAATGCACAGTGTGGAGAATACAGTAATATCTGGGTAATATCTTTGTATAGTGACATATCATAACTAGACTTACTGTAGTGATCATGTTGAAATATAGAGTAGTATCAAATCACTATACAGTGTAACAAGGACTAACACAGAGTTGTAGGTCATTTATACCTCAAAACGAAAACAAACAAACCCTTATAAAAGGAGATCAGATTTGTGGTCATCATAGGAGGTAGAGGGAAGGGGAAGTGAATGAAAGCAGTCAAAAGATATAAACTTCCATTAAAAGACAAATAAATACTAGGGATGTAATGTACAATGTGATAAATATAATTAAAACTGCTGTGTATTATATATGAAGGTACTGAGAGAGTCAATTCTTAGGGAGATTGATAAGAAATCTGGGGTCCCTGAGGAGGGAAAAGGGGTCTGGGGCCCTCAAGGAGGAGAAAAGGACCCAGCTTTTTTTTTCCTCTAAGCCCTGAGCTAATGATTACACAACAAAACAACTTATCTTGCTGAAGGATATGTTTTTCCTTAAACTCTGTACCAGTGATTATGCAACAGCATGTATCCTGCTTGAGGACATGCTTCTCCTTCTTAAGACCCTTCTGACTAATCCTGTCATCTTAAAATGTATATTATGGGAGTGGGTCTGGTAAGACCTTTGCAACCTTGAGACAGTCTTTTGACTTACTGCAATGCTGCTGCTATGTCGCTTCAGTCGCGTCCGACTCTGTGCGACCCCATAGATGGCAGCCCACCAGGCTCCCTCGTCCCTGGGATTCTCCAGGCAATAACACTGGAGTGGGTTGCCATTTCCTTCTCCAATGCATGAAAGTGAAAAGTCAAAGTGAAGTCGCTCAGTCGTGTCTGACTCTTAGCCACCCCATGGAATGAAGCCTGCCAGGCTCTTCTGTCCATGGGATTTTCCAGGCAAGAGTACTGGAGTGGGGTGCCATTGCCTTTTCCTTTTACTGCAATAACCAGTTGAAAAAGTATATAGCCTCCTTGCTAAAACTATCGAGGGGGGCACTCTCCGTCCCCCTTCTGATGTCTATGTCAGAAACTTTCTCTGTCCCTTTTTCACTTTAATAAAACTCTGCTACACAAAATCTCTTGAGTGATCAAGCCTGGTCCCTGGTCTGGAAGCTAAATCTTTGGAGATCACAAATCCAACACCGAAAGCTATCTGCTGCTAAGTCGCTTCAGTCATGTCCAACTCTGTGCAACCCCATAGACGGCAGCCCATCAGGCTCCACCGTCCCTGGGATTCTCCAGGCAAGAACACTGGAGTGGGTTGCCATTTCCTTGTCCAATGCATGAAAGAGAAAAGTGAAAGTGAAGTCACTCAGTCATGTCCGACTCTTACCAACCCCATGGACTGCAGCCTACCAGGCTCCTCCATCCATGGGATTTTCCAGGCAAGAGTACTGGAGTGGGGTGATGAAAAAATTTTTTTTCTATTTCTTTAATTTTATGTCTGTATGAGATAATGGATGTTTACTAACTTATTGTGAGATTCATTTCATGATATATATAAGTCAAATCATTATGCAGTATACCTTATACACTGCTCTATGTCAATTTCATCTCAATAAAACTGGAAGAAAAATATGCACAAAATGCCAAAAAACAGAAAATCCTCCCCAAACAAAACCTTAACCACAAAATAACTATCACACTAAAGAGAAAAAGAAGATTTTACTAACACGAGATATCTAGTTAACGTTTAAGTTTCTCCAAATTTAACTTTTATAGGTATTTGATCAAAATAGGATCCAAATATGATGCATTACATTGCAATTAGTTTGTATGAATCTTTTAATGTCTCTTTTTCTCTTTCTTTCTCATTTTTCTAAACTAACATGTGAAGAAAATTAAGTCTTGTATATTCAGTTCCCCACAGTCTAGATTTTGCTGATTGTGAACCGATTGTGTCATGTAACATATTCCTTAGGTCTTCTGTTTTCAAAATGATGTGATTCAGGAATCCTGAAGAGACTTGATTTTTCTAGCAAAGAACACTTCTTAAGAGGTAATAAGCTGCACTTCTATTAGGAAGAACTTGTACATCCCTTTTTGAGAAGTTTCATTCTTTGATGATCAGGGCTTAGATTATTCCCTTGAGGGTGTCAAAATGATAATATTCTATCACTCATTCAGCTTCCCAGGTGGCACAGTGGCAAAGAATCTGCCTGCCAGTGCAGGACACACAAGAGATGCGGGTTCAATCCCTGGGTCTGGAAGATCTCCAAGAATTAGAAATGGCAATCCACTCCAGTATCCTTGCCTAGACAATCCCATGGACAGAGGAGCCTGGTGGGCTACAGTCCATGGGGTTGTAAAGAGTTGGACACGACTAAGCATAGCACAGATTACTCATTTATTTATTAGTGAATAAATGAGAGATTTCCCCTCATCTGTTATTATCCTAAAGTACAGTTTATACATATAAAGGCAGGATAAATGCTTGATTCTTCATTTGTCATTAAAAAAAAAAAAAAGAAGCAGCCTGGTTCTCTAGCACTGTCCAGAGATTACCAGGGAGGGTGTCTGTTGTGGTTGTTTTATTTGATAGGTCGTTTCTGAGCATAGACTCTGAAGCCCAGTTCTCTGGGATCAGGATCCCAGTTTAGTTGTGTGACTCTAAGCTGGGCACATACCCTCCCTTTCCTCATTTGTATATTGGAAATTTGAGGATGTTTTCCTTTGTCACAGGGTTGTTCTGAGGATTAAATGAGAATCTACATAGCACCTGGAAAAATGCTTGTCAGCCCAAATATAAGTATTCCTGATCATTAGTGCTGTTCTTATTCTATTTAAATAGGCTTGAGTGGATTCTAGGCAATGGTATTTTGTAAAAGGTCCCCAAGTGAAGCCAAATTGGGAAACCACAAGATGGTGAAGTTTAAAGAGATAATGTTTACAAAGCAGAAAAGATGACTGTATTTGTTTTGGGGTGTTTTTAGAGTTAAGATTAGGCTTAGGGTTAGAGTTCTGTTTCTAATTTTAAAAGACAGCCTAGGAATTGATGCCCTACTCCCTTCCTCACTAACAGTGTGAGGTTTGACAAGCAATTTACCATCTCCAAACCTTCAGGTTTTCATGGGAAATAAGATTAATGATAGTGCAGGGCTCACGGAGTGGCTGTGAGGATCAGTGATCCTGCACAATGCCTGGTTCGTAGGAAGTGTTAGTGGTGATGTCAGAAAACTTCACCAGAGACCACTGTCTGTGCCCAGCTGACACTCTTCTCCCTGCCTAGATGTGTCTCTCCAAAAAAACTAGTTTTTCTGCCTTTTTACCATTTCTTTATTCAAATAAAAAAAGCAAGCATTAAAATTTTGGCAAAAATAGATTCCACACAAATAGTTGTACTAGAAACTATTTCATGTTCAGGGCAATGAAGAGCTACATAAACATACTCCAGTAATTCATAGTAGAACATTTTAATTTAAATGATAGTTTAAAAGAGAGAATCTTCAGGGCTTCCCTGGTGGCTCAGTGGTAAAGAATCTGCCTGCCGATGCAGGAGACGCAGATTTGATCCCCGATCCGGGAAGATCCCACATGATGCAGAGCAGCTAAGCCCTTGCACAACTATTGAGTCTATTGAACCAAGAGCTGCAACTACTGCGCTCACACACCCCAGAGCCTCCGCTCTGCAACGAGAAGCCACCACAGTGAGCCTGAATATCGCAACTAGAGAGCAGCCCCCACTCGCTGCAACTAGAGAAAAAGCCCGAGCAGCAACGAAGACCCAGCACAGCCAAAAATAAAATAAGTAAATAAAATTATTTTTTAAAAAAGAGAATCTTCAAATTGGCTAAACAAATAAAGGCCCTTTGAACACAAGTCCAGATGGATTTTCTGTTATCCTATTTATACTTCCTGACTTATCAGATCTTTCTTCCTTCCGCCTGTTGCATAGCTTTATTTGTTTTGGTTATCTACACACTATAAACTTGGCATTTCATTTGAGATGCTGTGTGCTTTAAAAGAAGGTATTTTGTTTTCCCAGTATCCTAACTTGTCATCCATAAAGACAACAGACAAGACGGTCTTTAAGAGACAGATGTTAAGGGATGAATTATTGATCGATTCATAAACAAATTAGAAGATGAAATACATTTGCTAAATCAGTTTTATTTTAATCTTTTCCAAACTTTTCATCCTCCAACCCTAGAGATGTATCAGTAATGGAGAAAAATGCCATATACATAGGTGGAACCAACTAAAATAAACAGAGGCCATATTTTTTAAGGCAGAGGTTTCTAATACGGAGATCTCTTTTACGGCTTTCCACCCCCATGGGTCCTGTGCTTTGAAAAAAGCAAACACACCAAACTGCACTTATCAATATTTAATTTATCTTCCCATTTTTTATTAATCAAAGTCATCTGTAACTGCCAACCAGAACATCCAATTGGTATGAGACAACCTGGGTTACTATACTGAATTGCTATAATTCTAGCAAAAAGCAAGAAAACATTTGGATGGAAAACATCTTTAATATGAATACAGACATCATGTTTTCTCCCCCAGCACAAAGAATGGAGATAGGAATCTTAATATTCAGGGTCCTTTAAATCTTTGGTTCCAAACTCTGATAGGCAGAATGGCCCCCAAAATGTCCCCATCCTATTCCCCAGAACTTGCGAATGTTAGATTTAGTGGCAAAGAATGAAAGTTGCAGATGGAATTATGGTTACCAATCAGCTGATTTTGAGATGGGGAGATTATACTGGATTATCTAGGTGGGCCCAATGTAATCACAAGGGTCCTTAATTAAATGTGGAAGTGGGAGGCAGAAGAGTCAGTGTCAGAGTGCGGTGATGTGTTATGAGGTAAGAGACTCAATCGGCCTTGAGTCTTGAAGATACATGGGGCCAGGAGCCAAGGAATGTGAGCAGCTTCTGGTTAGAAAAGGCAAGAAACTGCGAGGACTTCCCCAGTGGTCCAGTGGCTAAGACTTCAAGCTCCCAATGCAGGAGGCCTGGGTTTGATCCCTGGTCAGGGAACTAGATTCCACATGCTGCAATTGAGTTCGCAAGCCACAACTAAAAGTTCTTGCATGCTGCAACAAAGATTGAAGATCCTGTGGCCTCAAGTAAGACCCAGCAGAGCCAAATGAATCAGAAAAAAAAAAGGGGGGGGGGCGGGCAAGAAACTGGATTTTCCTTTAGCACCTCCAGAGAGGAACACAGTCTTGCTGACACCTTAACTTTGCCCAGTGAGACGAATTTCAGGCTTCTTGCCTCTGGAATCGTGAGAAAATACATGTATGTTACCGTAAACTACTAGTTTGTGGCAATTTGTCATAGCAGCCAGGAAAACTGCTACCTAATCTCTTTCCTCAAATTATTGACCTCTACTCCCCTTATGAGTCCTGTGTTCTGGGCAAAGTGACCTCATCAGCGGTGCCTGGGCATGCTTTTCCATCCCCTCTGGATTCTCCTTCATGCTCTCCCTCATAAAGACGTCACTCCACTTCATTGCAGCAGAGGCAAATCCTGCCCCTTTCAGGATGCATTTCAGATGCCTCCCCTGCTGCAAGCTCCATTGCCACTGCACCTGCCAGTTGCCTGCAATCCCTCCTTCCAGTTGTCTCTCCCTGTCCTGGCCCTGACTGCACTTTTCCCTGAAATAAACGTATTCATTCACATACTGTATCTTCTCTACCAGATTTTAAGTTCTTTGATGAAGGCTAGTGTTCGACTCATCTCTAAATCTTCTATAATGTTTAGCCCAATACTTTATGTCCTATGAACTTTACATGTAATCATAGTCCTGGTACTAGTGGTAAAGAATCCACCTGACAATGCAGGAGATGGAAGATACCCCGGTTCAGTCCCTGGGTCAGGAAGATCCCCTGGAGAATGAAATGGCAACCCACTCCAGCATTCTTGCCTGGGAAAGCCCATGGACAGAGGAGCCAGTCCATGGGTCACAGAGTCGGAATACATGCGGCTGAGCACACACATACATACACATGTGTGTGTTTTTAGTAGCTCAGTCATGTTCGAGGCTTTGTGACCCCATGGACTAAAGCCCACCAGGCTCCTCAGACCATGGGGTTTCCCAGGGAAGAATACTGGAGTGGGTTGCCAGTACCTGTGGATCTATGCTCTTATGTATTTATGTGTGTATATACATGTATATGTGTATATATGTATGTACATATAGGTAAATGACATTATAGAACATCATGTAGGACTGTATGCCCTCATAAATGGAAAAAGAAATCTAAGGTTTTTCACTAGCTGCCACACAAATGGCAAGCATCCCAGACACATCTAGTTTGTAGGAATAGCCTAAACCCTTGTCCCTTCACAGAACGGTTATTGAAGAATGGATGAGTCACTCGAAGTTAATCCCCTGATGGAGGAGATTCGGGGTAAAAATGGAGAGCTGTGCCTGAGAGACCCCGTGTTCTGGAATAGGATCTGAGCAAACAGAGGAAGGGGAGGTCCATTAGCAGGAGTACGGTCTTGGGCCAATATCATACTTTTAAAATTTTATTTGGGATTTAGCTACCCATCAGGAAAAAAAATGCAAAACGCTGTTTTTCCCCCAACGCAGATGTTAATCAATATTTTTCTAGAAAGAATCTAAGAATGAAACTAAGAAAGCCACAACATCAAATAGCTGATGATACACTTGGCTTTTACATCTGTGAGACAGGGCCATTCTTGGAAAAATAATGAATGTTTGGCTTCTAAGATAAAGAGGTAGCTTTGTGGCACTCTAAATTCCAGTTCTGTGAAAATAGAAAATTGTTGTTTTTCATATTTTGCCTACTAAAGCAATTAGTTTAGCTATTTTTTTCTAGCTTTTGTCCTTCTAAAATAAACATTAGGCCCAAGAATACACATCTTTCCAAAGACTATTCTAATTCTGGTATATTTTTAGTTCTTTTCCTCTTATAGTCAGGAAATGATAGATCACAAATGCATTTTTAATTGTTTTTTATTCATATATGTCAGACATTATGCTGTTTATAGATATTCTGCTAATTTAAGCAAGCTAACAATTGACCCCCGTGTTCATAGCAGCATTTTTTCAATTGCCAAGATATAGAAGCAACCTAAGAATTCAGCAACAGACGGATGGATAGAGAATATGTGGTATATAAACAAAATGAATACTATTCAGCCACAAAACAGAACAAATTTTCCCCATTTGCAGCAACTTGGGAGGGCATTATGCTAAGTGAAATAAATAAGACAGAAAAAGAAAAAATACTAAATGATACCACTTATATGTGGAATCTAAAAAACACCAATCGACTAGTAAATATAACAAAAAGCAGACTCAGAGATACAGAGAAGAAACTAGTGGTTACCAGTGGGGAGGGGGAGGTACAAACTACGGTTCTAAGAGAGGCTAATAGAATGTATTGTATAACATGGGGGGTATGGCCAATATTTATAACTGTAAATGGAGTATAACCTTTAAAAACTGAATAAAATTGTTTTAATTAAAAAGAAATGAACAATTCTCTGAGGTGGGTATTATTACCCTTATTTTAAAGTTTAGGTAGCTGAGCCATAAAGAGTTTAGGTTCTGATACAAACTCCGATCACCAGTAAAGGCCAGGAGATTCCATTTAACTCAAGGCGTCTACATCATCAAGCCCATGTTTTTGACCCCAGTACCATCCAGAACCTCCCTGTGGGCTACTTACCAGGCAGAGGAAGCAGCTACATCCTTTTTGTGCTCAGATGTCAGTGTCTAACTTAGATATTAATGAAATTCCAGGGCAGAAGTTTCCAAATTTTTTGACAACAATCCATAAAAAGAATTAACTTTTAACATCTAATCATAGAACACACACATTTTGAAACAATATCATTACTACTGTATAATGTGTTTGATATATTTTATTCTGCTCCCAACTTTTAATAATTTTGGTCAGGTACCACTATATTGTTATAATTCACTAATAGGCTATTACCTTTATTTTAAAATATGTAGCACTAGTACATAGATAGTTTATCTTACACAATTAATTACCTTTTTTAAAAAAAAACCTGTGTTTATTTTCGGCTGTGCTGGGTCTTTGCTGCTGTGCACAGGCTTTCTCCAGTTGCAGAGTGGGGGCTGCTCTTTGGTTATGCCGCACGGCTTCCCACTGCAGCAGCTTCTCTTGTTGAGAAGCACAGGCTCTAGGCCTGTAGGCTTCTGTATTCCAGCAGTCAGGCTCGGTAGTTGTGGCTCATGCCTCAGCTGCCTGGTGACACCTGGGACTGTCCTGGACCAGGGATGGAACCCATGTCCCCTGCATTGCAAGGTTGATTCTTAACCACTTGACTACCAGGGAAGTCCCACAATCACCTTTCCGATGAGAGATTTATCATCTTAGGCAAGTTATTTAATTTCTGAGCCTTGTGTTTCCTCTTCTGCAAAATGAGAAGATTGGACCAGATGTGTGACTCTTAATCCTGACTGCACAGCAGAAATGTTTAAGAGCTTTTATATACACTTTTTCCAGGTTTTTGCCCCCAGAATCTCTTATTTAATTGTTTTGGGGTGGGGGGCCTGTGTACTGTTTTTTGCTGTTACCTTATTTTTGTTAACTCCCCAGGTTACACTAAATAGCCACCAATCTTAGGAATTACCGAATTAGATGATTGCTAAATTTTCTTCCAGCCAAAAATTTTAGACTTATTTTGACTGGTGAATGGGTCCACATCCTGCAGCTCTGTGTATATCAGGGTGGGGTCACACACTTTGTGCATTTTTAGCAAATACCTTAGTGATTCTGATGCAAGCCATCTCAGAAACACGGCTCTGAGTCACTGTCTCACCAACCGTTTACTGTTTCCTCAATTTAGCACTTAACCAGGTCTGTGGCTGATGCTCTGAAATGTTTACTAAGTGGCTGCCTCACCAAGCTGCCTGGCCACTCCACTGCCCTCTGCCAGCGCCAGGGCTTCATGCCCATTTTCCTCTGTTCTTTGATCCCTTTTCTGACTTAGCTCAAGTAAGATCACATTTTCCTATTCCAACCGTTCGTATGTCTTTCAATATTAAAAATACAGGAAATGAATTCAATATTTTGTATTAACCTATAACGATACTGAGCAGGGTTCTGGGGGCTCTTGGGCACAAAGTCTTTCTGTGTGCCTCATTTATTTGATTACAGGAAACAGCCTTCGTTCAGCCTCTTTGACCTTCCCTGAGTTTCAGTGAGCAGTTTCAAGCAGTTGTTAATGAGGGAAGGGAGGAGTTGCAAGGGAGAAACAAACTGTCCAGGGCAGCCTTAGGGCAAGGGCCTCTTTCACCACGGAGGTGACACACACAGCAATCTCTGAGCGAGTTTGCAGATACTGAAACCCCCTCCAGGTGGCAGAAGTTAACGATGAGTCGGTAGGCTGCCCATAATCATGCAGACCCCAGACCAGTTGGACCTGAAGTTTGATGAAGCTGACTCCTACTTCAGTTCAGTTCAATTCAGTCACTTAGTCGTGTCTGACTCTTTGTGACCCCATGGGCTGCAGCACACCAGACTTCCCTGTGCATTACCAACTCCTGGAGCTTGCTCAAACTCATGTCTCTACAGTTGGTGATGCCATCCAACCATCTTATCCTCTGTCACCTCTTCTCCTGCCTTCAATCTTTCCCAGCATCAGGGCTTTTCTAATGAGTCAGTTCTTCGCATCAGGTGGTCACAGTGTTGGCGCTTACCTCATCACGAACTCATCAGAAGAATGTTCATGGTCTGATCACACCCTCTTTGAACAATTACTATAAAACTTCTATCTTCATCTTGGGAACCCATGGTTTTGAGAGCACTAGCCCTCTGTGACCCTCTTTTCCTGCAAAGCAATAAAGCTATACTTTTCTGCTTCACCCAAAACTCTGCCTCTGAGATTTGATTTGGTACCGGTGTCCAGGGAAGCTGAGCTTTTGGCCTCAGTTGGGGAAAGGAAGCTGAAAAAATAGATATATATGTATGCATAACTGAAACACTTTGCTGTATATCTGAAACTAGCACAGCATTTTAAATCAACTATACGTCAATTAAAAGAAAATACACTCAAACTAGGTTACTCATACCCTGAAGGCGATTCTACAGTGGTAGCTAAAATAGTAGGATGAACTTGGACAGATCTTTAATTTTATCTAGCATATATTTTTATAGTATTAACTCTGTGTCAGTCACAGCTCTAAGACTTTATAAATATTTACCTTGTTGATGTACATACATAATCATCCTATGAGGTAGGTGCTACCATCCTCCTATATTACAAATTAGGACCCGAATCCCACTCCATTTTTGAAGCACTGATACTTCTTTTCGGAGAAGGCAATGGCACCCCACTCCAGTACTCTTGCCTGGAAAATCCCATGGACGGAGGAGCCTGGTAGGTTGCAGTCCATGGAGTCGCTAAGAGTTGGACACGACTGAGCAACTTCACTTTCACTTTTCACTTTCATGCATTGGAGAAGGAAATGGCAACCCACTCCAGTGTTCTTGCCTAGAGAATCCCAGGGACGGGGGAGCCTGGTGGGCTGCCGTCTATGGGGTCGCACAGAGTCGGACACGACTGAAGCGACTTAGCAGCAGTAGCAGTAGCAGATACTTCTTTTGAAGAGCATTATTTTTTATTTTAAATTATACAGACTTGAACATAGTATTTCAGTTAATATTTTATTTTTTAATTTTTATTGAAGTTTAGTTGATGTACAATGTTGTGTTAGTTTCAGATGTATAGCAAAGTGATTCAGTTATATACATAGCTGAATATATATGTTTATATATATATGTTTATATATATATGTTGTTGTTCAGTCACTAAGTGGTGTCTGACTCTTTGTGATCCCATGGACTGCAGCACACCAGGCTCCTCTGTCCTCCACTATCTCCTGGAGTTTGCTCATATTCATATCCATTGAGTTGGTAATGCCATCTAACCATCTTATCCTCTGCTGCCCCTTTCTCCTTTTCCCTTCAATCCTTCCCAGCATTAGAGTCTTTTCCACTGAGTGAGCTCTTTGCATCAGCTCTTTGCCAAAGTACTGGAGCTTCAGCTTCAACAACAGTTCTTTCAAAGAATGTTCAGGGTTGATTTCTCTTAGGATTGACTGGTTTGTTCTCCTTGCAGTCCAAGGCACTTTCGAGAGTCTTTTCCAGATTTTGATCAATTCTTCTGAGCAATATAATGATATCAACATATATTAATCCTGAGGATACACACACACATATGTATTCTTTTTCAGATTATTTTTTGTTATAGGTTATTACAAGATACTGAATGTAGTTCCCTGTACTATACAGTAGGTCCTTGCTCAATTTTATGTTTACTGCAGCATGTGTATCTCTTAATCCCAACTCTAAGTCTGTGAATCTGTTAATTCCAACCATAGCTGTAAGTTTGTTTTCTATGTCTGTAAGCCCTTTAAAATTTTCATTAATTAATAGTCTAATATGAGATATGAAATAAATTTAATTTGGGGGGTAGCCTGCTACAAGGAGATCTCCTATAGAAAAAGATTTAGCCTCTTCCACTGTTAGAGGTTTTTAAGTGGAAACATGAAAATATAGTATTAAGGAATTACTTAATAAAGTATTCTTAATTCACCCAATAGTAATTTCCTTGAATAACTTTACAGAATAAGACTTTTTAATCTAAATGTTTACCTCTAGTCATGAAAATTTAACATATTGTCCAACAAACATTTTTATTGACAAATAGGTATTTGTCAATAAACTAATAGTATATCATTTGCTAAGTTACATAGACAAGTAAACACCCTCACTCTGATGTGTAGTCATTTATTTATCGGTCAATTAAGTAAGATGACTTCCCTGGTGGCTCAGATGGTAAAGCATCTGTCTACAATGTGGGAGACCCGGGTTCGAGCCCTGGGTTGGGAAGATCCTGGAGAAGGAAATGGCAATCCACTCCAGTACTATTGCCTGGAAAATCCCATGGACAGAGGAGCCTGGTAGGCTACAGTCTATAGGGTCGCAAAGAGTCGGACACGACTGAGCAACTTCACTTCACTTAAGTAAGATACAATACCAAAATGAAGATGATTTCACATGCAAAGGAGTTATTGTCCATTTATTAACTAACGCATTGGATAGTTTGTATAGTCTTATAAGCTAATCCCCAAACTTTGAATCCCTTCCATCTGCAAAACCAGAACCATTTGTCTAGTGTTTGCAGTTTCATCACCACCTGGTCTATATTCTTGGTGTTGTTCTACCCTGAGCTCATTTTCCAGGGTTGATAGAGGGGCTTTTAATGGGTTGTTTCAAATACCTGGCTTCCGTCTAGAATTACATTTCAGATGATCAGTGTTAGAGCTTTTCCTGTGTCTGAATCATTGTTAACAAAGCTCTAGCTGATTGATGGAAGGTGGGGTGGGCAAAAGGGTCTGCGAATAAAGTCCAGTTGTATCCATTATCATATCTTATGGTGACCAGGCTTTTCTGTAGGAAATGTATCTCAGAGTAAGCAGATAGCACCCGTGGATGGAGAAAATCTCTTCTTTACAAAAGAATGCTGAACTAAGAAATGTGTAAAGCAATGGTAAGATCAGAAAAGTCACTATTTTTCTACCCCTAATTAAGTCTCCTTTTCATGTAAGAATCATCCATGTGTGCTAACACCATTTAGTGAAAGATTGATGAGGAACTGGAATATTGACTTTGTACCAATTCATTACCCACAAGACACTAGCTGGTTGCAGCTAGGAAGATATAACAATTTTTTGGCCACACCTCACAGCATATATGATCTCAGTTCCCTAACCAAGCCCCCTGCATTGGAAGCACAAAGTCTTATAACCACAAGACCACCAGGGAAGTCACTGAAAAACAGAACTTTAAAATGAAGGCATCTGACTGTCACATTTTACTTGGTGCTCAATCTCAGCATAGAATCCTGGGAACCATCTTATATGTCCACTGCAGCTGTACAGTTTGAAGCTCACTGCCTTGCCTGTGAACTATTCTACCAAAAATATTTAACTTGTGTCTAAATCAAGGCTTTGGATCTAACATTTACTTTATAGGAAACACAGGAGATAAAATAAAAGTTAAATGACGTCATGAAGAAATCATTAGACTAGCTCAGTGGAAAATTCTACAGGACAAATGTTTTCAATGAGTCAATGCCATGAAAAAAACAAAAGAAGGGAGTGTTTGGGTTCTAAATTCAGAGACATAATTACTAAAGCAAAGTTTGATTCTTAGTGGGTCCCAATCTGAATAGCTATCTCAGTTCAGCTGCTGTAACCAAATTCAGGAGTTCCACCTTGCTTGCAGGGCATGTGTTCCAAAACCCCCAGTGGATATCTGAAATTTTGGATATGCTATGTTTTTCTCTATACATACCTATGACAAAGTTTAAAAAGTGTAAATTTGCAAATTAGGCACAGTCAGGTAATATCCAAATTGCTAGCATTATTCCTTTTGTACTTTGGGCCATTGTTAAGTAAAATAAGAGACACTTGAACACAAGTACTGCAACAGAGTGACAGTTGATCTGATAATCCAGACTGCTACTAAATGACCAATGGGCTGGATAAACTGGACCAATGGATGACTCACATCCTGGGTGGAGTAGAGCCAGGGGAGTTGGGGTTGGATGAGAAACTTCATCATGCTAATCAGAGGGGCACACAATTTAAAACTTGATTTAAATCTTTAAAGACCTGCAGTGCCAGGTCTTAGCTGCAGCACATGGGATCTTAGCAATCTTTCAGGTGGCATGTGGGATCTAGTTACCTGACCAGGAATCAAACCTGGGTCCCTCCTCTGCGCTGGGAGGATGGAGTCTTAGCCACTGGACCACCAGAGAAGTCTCCCAAACATGTTTTTTAAAGATATGAAGATGGTCTGTTTTTAAATAATATTAAATATTATTTAATATTATATGGAAATCTGTATTAAATACATTTAACCAAGTTTACTTCATACAGAACTACTCAGAGCCTCTAATACATTAAAAGCCATTTCACATGGGGTGACTACAGAATGAATTCTTTTGTAAGGATCTGTGCCCATAGAATTCAAGAGGAGTAGAGACCATGGCTCAAAGGGACATGTTTTAGAACATATTTCTTTAAAGATTTATCAGTAAAGACTTGTGAAAAATTGTATCTGTAAATTAAAAATGCAGTGATAACGGCTTTCCTTAAAGTTGTGACATTGAGAATATTGTTTCTAGTTTATAGCAACACACATACGGGAGTAGAAAAACAAGGGTAAATTCTTTCTCTGATATGATCTAAGGTTTCAAAACAACTCACCTTGAAGATCTGTGAACTGAAGTTTCCACAGATGGAGCTGCTGCTACGTATACCTCCGGAATCTAATATGAAAATTGCCTCAAGCTGTCAGGCAAGGCAGGCGCTGTGGGAGGTGGGGAGGTGGATAGGGAGTAGGGTGGGTGGGCTGGCGGGCGGAAACAAGAGCTCTGTGGCTGACCAGGAACAACCCGGCTGATCCTGATCCTACAGGAGGATGTGAGGTTCCATTTGTTTTCAAATGCTGGGCTTTGCTTTGCTTATACTTGTGGGAAAATAGAGTTACAGCCTTCAAGTTTTAGCTTTTGGTATAATGTATTACTTGGCTTAAAACTCAACATTCAGAAAACTAAGATCATGGCATCTGGACCCATCACTTCATGGCAAATAGATGGGGAAACAGTGGAAACAGTCATTTTATTTTGGAGGGCTCCAAAATCACTGCAGATGGTGATTGCAGCCATGAAATTAAAAGGCGCTTACTCCTTGGAAGGAAAGTTATGACCAACCTAGATGGCATATTCAAAAGCAGAGACATTACTTTGCCAACAAAGGTCCGTCTAGTCAAGGCTATGGTTTTTCCAGTGGTCATATATGGATGTGAGAGTTGGACTGTGAAGAAAGCTGAGTGCCGAAGAATGGATGCTTTTGAACTGTGGTGTTGGAGAAGACTCTTGAGAGTCCCTTGGACTGCAAGGAGATCCAACCAGTCCATTCTGAAGATCGGTCCTGGGTGTTCTTTGGAAGGAATGATGCTGAAGCTGAAACTCCAGTACTTTGGCCACCTCATGCGAAGAGTTGACTCATTGGAAAAGACCCTGACACTGGGAGGAATTGGGGGCAGGAGGAAAAGGGGACGACAGAGGATGAGATGATTGGATGGCATCACTGACTTGATGGACATGAGTTTGAGTGAACTCTGGGTGTTGGTGATGGACAGGGAGGCCTGGCAGGCTGTGATTCATGGGGTCGCAAAGAGTCAGACATGACTGAGCGAATGAACTGAACTGAATTGATACCTTATTATAAAAGATTGTGAGAAATATGCTGCATGGATCTTAATTTCACCATTAAAGTTCCTTTTTTTTCCCCCAGAAAACTTGAGACAAGAGTCAAATATAAAAAGCTGTCATTTCTTGAGACTAAAGATTTGGCCAAATGCATCCTAAATTCTAAATCTTAACAATAGAGCAATAATTTCTCTCATAAATGTTGAATAATTTTGGCTCTTTTCACCAGACAATGGCTTGATTGCATTGCATTGCATTTCTTGACTTAAGGAGTAAGAGGACAATAGCAAAAAATAGGCAAAGAAAAGAGCTCTAGACTGCAAGATAAGGCTGGGGTATGTATGAAATTAATTGCAAGCATCCACTGACGCGCCCTCAGGCTCTTAACTCCCAGCGGGGGTGGGGAAGTCCCAGGGATGTTAGCTTTCCAGATGACTTAGGTAAAGTTATGGGAGAGTTCCATAGAGAAGTAATCAAATACAGCCTTAATTGATTTAATCACATTATTACTTAAGGATACAATGTGAAGTCATTGTATTCTTGAACATTTAACTACACATGCTTGAACACCTTTGTCAGGTACCACACTAGTAGCCACTGGGAATTCAACAGGTGAACAAGACTCCTGCAGAAGCTAACTAACAAGCAGCCACTGATGCCCCTGAGTGGGGAGCAAAACAAAGGAAGTACAGTGTGTTATGATGGGCCCAATAGCACTTTTAGATTAAATGGTCATGGAAGACCTCTTAGGAGATGACTTGGAAGGTGCAGGCAGAAGAATGAAGAGTTAGATATCCAAAGAACTAGGGGGTAGAGGATGTAGAGCATTCCAGGCAAGTGTAAAGACCCAAGTTATAGAAGAGCTTGACATGCTATATAAACAGAAAGAAGTCCTGTGTGGTTGACCGTGTAAATAACAATGAGAGTTCTAGAAAATAATGCTTCAGGGACAAACAGAAGCCTGATCATGTAGGCCAACACAAGACATGGTAAGGACTTTACTCTGGGATAATGGATCTGGACTTTTGAGCTCCAAAATGGGGAGGAAATAAATATGTGTTGTTTTAAGCCACCACCTTTGTCATATTTGTTACAGCAGCCATAGGAAATACAGATGGGAAGAAAATTGAGTTTACCTGTACTCTCAAACGTCTAAGAGAAACAGGACTGTTAAGTGATTGATGTCATTTAATTCATAACATAGTGGATTCATCACTGAGTCAGTGTCTGGTGCTCAGCACTGTATATCGAAGAACTCATTCTCCTTGATTCCTCAGGCACGATCAGATTAAGGAGGGTGAAAACATATTAACTCACAAAAGAGATATAAACCACACCACCAACTCATTGGCTTATTCATGGAAGGAGAAATACTAAATGCATCAGCTTACTCAGATCAGCAGCTAAGTGCTGCTTGACTTTGCTTGGGAGTTGTAAAGCCAGAATTATGGCAATGAGCTCATTGTATTGCCTAAAGTTACCAAATCTCATAGTCTGATGCATTTGTCTCTATGGGATGAGAACACTTACACTGTCAGACGAATCCACTCTCTCCTGACTATCTTGGTACATTCTGACAAATTCTGGCTTGTAGGCAGTACCTTTATAAAGTCCTCAAAATCCTTCTGAGTCCACCACAAGGATAATGTCAATTTACATCATCTTCTCAGGTAGTCTCACCAGGAAAAAACATACTTCACTTCATCTTTCACTCACTGATTCTTTCAAGAAACAGTATTCAGATCTTATTAAATGCCAGATACTGCACTAGGATTTCAGACACAAAGTAAGCTAAAAGCCCTATTTTCCAGAAATCTTATAGTATTTCAGTGGATTAAGAGTTTCTATATATTTCTTCTGTAAATAGCTGGTCTCACTCATGTCTTAAGGTTTCATGAACTCCATTTTTGCAGAGTAATGTTTCCTTACCCTCATTGTCAAATTTAGGGATGATCCAACTGAGGACCTATAGAGCAGTCAAGTCAATTCAATGAAAAATCCTACAATCTGGACAATTTTAGTAATGTCCTATTTTGATCATTTTATCTAAGTATTAATATTTCACTATCTAGAGTGAAAATTTCAATCTCAATAATTTTTACATTCCTATAAAACAGAGAAGAGATGGTTGTGGCCACCTGTGCAATTTGCAAGAGATGGATTTGTGCACTGTGTGGTGCCTTGCAGCTTCTAGTTTTACTCTATGATACATTGTCATTGAGAGCAACTTAAGTTTTCTCAAGTCCCAAAGTAAAGACTATTAAAGAAATCATAAAGTCACAACCATGCCATCCACTCTGGTTTACATACAAAAATTACCTGCACATCTAGCCAAGAAACCTCTGGTTATGGAACTATAGGGTTTTTTTGTTGTTGTTATCATCTCTTCCATAGGAAGACCATGTTTAGTTAACTTCCCTTCTTGGTTTGTTGCAGTATAAATCAAGTTTGAAAGTTAATATAAACTGGAAACTAGTATAAACTACAAAGGACTAGTGGAGAAGTGATTTTTCTGGGTGACCTATAAGAAGTCACTCAGCTCCTGGCCTCAGTTTCCTTGTTCCTAAATGTTAAATTTTATGTCTTTAGTTTTCTCAGTTCTAAGATTCCACGATTTTTTGAGAATCTCTGGTAAATAGCACCACAAAAAGTTAAAGTTATTTCATTTTTTTATAAGGAATCGGATCCATTTTATGGAAACCCTTTGGTGAAATTCCATTTTGAGTAGTTTTGAGGCCATAAGCATACAACAGATATTGTCCCTGCTGTTATGAAGTGTTCAGCAGAAGGGAGAGGCATCATTAAATACAGACTCAGGAAATCCACAACGACGTTTATGAAACAACTTTTTAATTTCAATTGTATATTTACAAAAAAAGAGAATAAGCAGCGGGAAGGCAGGAATGATGCCTGGCCACCTCCCACCTGAGAGTGCAGAAAGAGGCCATGGACAACATATTTGCATCAGACTGATCTTCCCTGCCACTACTGATAACAGCAATGGACAAAAGGCTTCAGTGAAGGAGGTCAGTCTATTTGGGAAGAGGCAGCCGATCTGTTCAGTCCATGTGTGTAAGGAGGAAGAAGGCCCAAGTCAGTCTATTGAGGCCTTGGCTCTTTATAGGCTGAGGCCCTTCTCTTGGAAGTTTTAGGCCGCCTTCTCCAGGGCATGTAGGGGTCAGGGGGATGATACCTGGGAAAACCCCTATGGACCTCAGGGACCCGTTGCTGATAACAGGGTGGAGGGAAGCGGGGTATAGGCGGCTGGGGACAGTACTGAAAGTCACCTTGGACTGCAAATTCTGTTTGGGTAGATGGGGGGACATCTGAATGTGAATAGTTTAACGAGAATTGATCCGATTGGAAAGGATGGTCTGAAGGAAAACAGGTTTCCTGGGGACAGAATGGGAATGGGGGCATCACCTGGTGTAAGGGGATGGGATGACGTTGTGGGGACAAGAGCGGAAACAGGGGTGGGCGGGGAGACGGTGTGGGGAGCAGGGGTTGGCGCCCTGGGAGAGGCAAAGGTCTGGGCAGAGGGCAGGCCGGCTGATCTCCGCAGACCAGGGGCTGCCTCTCAAGCCTCCGGCCAGGTCTTCCTCTCCCAGGGCCATCCGTGATCCACTTGTCCACTGGGTCCCGCTGGGGCAGCTCTACCCCCCAGGCGTCGGCCACGTGGGCCAGCAGGAGCTGGGAGAGGTGGCGGTGTGCGCACTGGTTCCAGTGCACTCCGTCCGTCTGCAGGTACTTCCCTGTGTGGCGGCGGAAGTGGAAGTGCAAGTCCAGCACGTCGAAGCCATGCTTTTGGGCCTCGGCAGAGCTGTAGAAATTGGCTTCAATGACACTGATTTTCACGGAGGAGGCGGCGAACTGGATCTCGGGCGGGACGAAGCGGCTGGTGATTCTGTCGCCCACGGGCATGGCCGTGTTCCACACCAGGAGGCACGACTCGGACAGCACCTGGCGGAGCCGCCCAAACAGTCTCTCCAGGTTCCGCCGGTAACTAGGCCAGAAGTCCTCCCCGTACCTGGTGATGTCCCAGAGGCACGAGTTCATGATGACCAGGTCCGGGCGATGCTCGCCGGACTGCAGTTCCTCCAGGACGTCCTCCAGGTAGTCGGAGTACACGCGCGTCAGGAAGTAGAAGCGCACCAGGTGCTGGCCGGAGCAGAACTGGCGCACCTCGCGGTAGTGGGTGCCGTTGTGCATGTGGCCCTGCTGGCCCCCATGCACCAGCTCATCCTGCTCGAAAGTGTGCTCCCCCTTGGCCTTGAGCTGGCTGCGTGTGAGCAGGCAGTCCTTCTGCAGCAGGAGCACCAGATCCTTGTACACAGCCCTCTGGACCGAGTCCCCCAGGACAACCACGAACTTGTTGTGGAGCAGCTGCCGCACTTCGGAGGCCAGTAGGTGGACCATGACGCCCGCACCGCCTAGCTCTTTTCTTTCACTCAGCGGGTCTGCGGAAGGCTAGGATAGAAGGAGAGAGCGAATGGGAGGGACCCACCTCGCGAAGGACAGGGCGCAGGAAGGTACGGTGAGGTGGGCCCGCCCGGGGACTGGGCTGGAACTCTGGCCTGGGGCGAGTGAAGGGCGGGGCTCCACTACCCTTAGCCCGCAGAGAGGGGAGCCTGAGCCAGAAGCCCTGGTTGGCCCAAAGGAAGTTTCTGCCTGAGACTTGACTTTGAATACCCAGGAAACCCAGGTTCCTTGGCCAGGAAGGGCCCCGCCCTCCCCAGCTGGAGGTGCAACTGCCAAAGACACCCCATCACCCGGTGCCTGGAGGCAACTCGGATGCCTGACAAGTGGAGAATGGTTAGGCAAACTTTGCAGAGGTTAAATAATGAGGATTATGATTAAGCAAGAACACGGAGTGTCGTATACTGTTAGCTGAGGAAGTTACATACCATATATGTGGCCATATCACTGACATGGTGCTTCCCAACAGGCTCCTCTGCCCATGGGACTCTCTAGGCAAGAATACTAGAGTAGGTTGGCCCTTTCCTTCTCCAATAGATATGCATAGATAACATTGAAAGAAAATGCACAAAACCACTTTAAATAAGATAGTAGGATCATGGGTGACTTGCTTCCCCCGTCCTCTTTTTTATAAATATACTTTACATAGACTTAAAATCAATTTTAATAATAACTTAAATGTTTCTTATCAATGGAACTTGTAAAAAATAAAATTAGAAATAATTCACAAGTGCTTCAGCTGCAATATTCTTTGTTTTTCATTTGAAGGAAATTGACTTTGGCATAAGAACTATATTGAGCTAAAGACCAATGAGAATCAATACGGGAGTTCTCTGTCCTCCCCTGATATATCTAAAAGCAAGATATAAATTTTCTGAGGAAGGTGACCCTTCCCCTACCAAGGAGAGAAGCGTCAAGAAAGAAGACAAGGAACTGTCAATACAAAGATGAGTCTGCATAAACAAACCTTACTAAAATAGCCCTTATTTTCCATTAGAAACCCCTTATATCCCCTTCTCCACACTTTATTATCCTTGAAACACAATTCCCTTTGTTCTCTGTTCAAATGGTAATATAAGCCCAAGTCTAACTAGTTCTTTGAGTTCCATTCCTTTTCTGTGAACTGTTGTACACACAGATATTAATTTAAAAACTGTATGCTGCCGGGAGCCAGCTCGGGAGATCCCACCCATGACAAGGTCATGTAGAAAATATAAAGCCTTTCGAGGAGTTAAAAATTATTAGAATAGTACTGGTGGAGGGTTTCATTGTTGAACCAATGCTAGCTGCTAAGTTTTCATATTTTTCGTTGTGTGCCTGGGAATGCATTAATTATATAGAAATATAAGTAGTAGCCTTGGTATTAACAACATTAAACCTTGAGTTAATAAATTCTTTGTTATAGCCCACTGCACCTTTGCCCTATAGGAATGCAACTTTATCTAGTGCTTTCGGAGAATGGCGCCAGACTTCAGAAAAATCACCTTTAGAAAAAATAAGCTTTCTGCTTGACTAACCTTTATCAGAAAAAAAGGGTCATAAAATGTTAACAGGCCTCCTGGCCAGAAGATGACGTAAATCACCTAAGACCTTTGTATATAGAAAGGTATACAGAAAGAAAGCCTGGTCTCGATAAGGGTCAGGACTGCTGACCCTGCATGACTCTGCATCTTCCATTATTCTCTATGTACAACTTAAGGTATAAAAGCTCCTCTTGAAAATAAAGTTGCAGGCCTTTCGAAGCTTGGTGTCCTCTCCTCTACTTTCTTAACTGCAACATTCATTCTTTCTTTCTCTCCCTACCCCTCCCCCCCAACCTCCCACCGCGGATGCTGTTCATCCTGAGGGTGCCCCTGGACCCCGCTCAGGCTGGACCCCGGCAGTATGGCTTTTGTTTATCTACGGTAATTTTATTCACAGGGCCCCAGATACTAACCCTAAGAGTATAGAGAAAAAGTTTTTTCTTTTCCAGAACACTGAATAAGGTGTTAAAAGTTGTGAAACTTGTCCTCAGAACTTCAGATTGAGTTTATTTCAAGCTGCCATTTAGAGCCATATCCACTAATGAATAAAAGCTGGAAACACACTAAAATACTACTAAGTCTCACGTGGGCAGGAACATGGCATGCCCTTCACACACTTACAAAGAAGCTGTTAAAATCTGCTGTGAGTTGATATTTGTAGGCATTAGTAAAAATTTTAATAGGTGTGGTGGATAGCTATTAATAAATTACACATTTGGTTTTTAAAAGCTATAGTATTTGTGGTTTTAAATGAGTATGAGCCCAAAAATAAAAACATGAAGATGGGTAGAGTATAAAAGTGTTCCCCTAAGAGAACAGTTAGAAATATTGGCTTATTTGAATCTTCCTTCAAAAACATTTGCTATCAAATAAAAAGCTTAAAACCAGGATTTTGCTCATTGTGGTACAACAAAATTAAACATAATTAAACTCCAAACCCCATTGGGGCTCAGGCATATTCTCTAGTTTATATTCACTTATTCATCCAACTCACACTTACTAAGCACCAACTAAATGCTCCACATGGGGCTTCCCTGGTGGCTCAGAGGTAAAGAATCCGCCCACCAAGCAGGATCTATCCCTGGGTAGGAAGATCCCCCAGAGAAGGAAACGGCAACCCACTCTAGTATTCTTGCCTGAGAAATCCCTTGAACAGAGGAACCTGGCAGGCTCCAGTTCTGCTGCTGCTAAGTTGCTTCAGTCGTGTCCGACTCTGTGCAACCCCATA
The DNA here is from genome assembly GCA_006410935.1 of Redunca redunca. NCBI lineage: Eukaryota > Metazoa > Chordata > Mammalia > Artiodactyla > Bovidae > Redunca > Redunca redunca. The sequence goes on along the minus strand of SJYQ01009719.1, from coordinate 149 downwards.
GACGGCAGCCCACCAGGCTCCCCCGTCCCTGGGATTCTCTAGGCAAGAACACTGGAGTGGGTTGCCATTTCGTTCTCCAATGCATGAAAGTAAAAAGTCAAAGTGAAGTCGCTCAGTTGTGTCCGACTCTTAGCGACCCCATGGACTGC